>OY755083.1:29752215-29872215 GCA_963576655.1 Gastrophysa polygoni
AATAAAGACTGCTTCATGGCCACAGTTGATCTAAAGGAGGCCTATTTTCTTGTACCTATTAGTGAGGATCAGAAAAAATTGTTGAGATTTGTTTTCAATGATGAACTGTTTCAATTCACCTGCTTACCATTTGGCCTTGCAACAGCACCATGGGTCTTCACAAAAATAATGAAACCTGTTGTTTCACTTTTAAGATCAGAAGGTTTTTTATCAGTTGTGTATCTGGATGATTTTTTGCTACTAGGTGATGATATAGAGGAATGTTCAAATAATGTGAGAAGTACAATATCATTATTGAAAAATCTAGGTTTTATCATTAACTATGAGAAAAGTAAATTGGTTCCCAGTAAAAAATGTGAATTTCTAGGGTTTATCTATAATTCTATGGATCTCACCATAGGTCCCATCTGATAAGTGCCTTAACATCACAAAACAACTTCAATCAATTAAATGTTCTGATTCTTCTTCAATCAGAGATTCCGCTCGGTTAGTGGGGCTGTTAGTATCAGTGTGCCCTGGCATTGCGTATAGTTGGTTGTACTCAAAAAAGTTTGAGAGGATCAAATATTTGGCACTTGAGAAAGAAAACGGGAATTATGATAGACCAATGAAAATCCCAAACATACTGCTTGATGAAATATCCTGGTGGATTAATAGTTTAAGGAATCATCCTCTTTGCCCAATTAGACAATATTCGTTTGTATTAGAAATATTTTCTGATGCTTGTCCACTTGGCTGGGGAGCTGTAGTTTGTGGTCAAAGAACACATGGTTTTTGAAGTTCAGAAGAAAAGTCTCATCACATAAATCACCTAGAACTTTTATCTGCCTTCTTTGGATTGAAGTGCTTTGCAAAAAATTATGCCAACTGTGTCTGCTCCGCATAGACAATACAACTGCTATATCATATGTCAATAGAATGGGGGGAGTGCAATTTCCTAAGCAAAATGATTTGGCTAGACAGATTTGGCAGTGGTGTGAGTCTCGCAATATTTGAATATTTGCTTCTTATATAAGTTCTTCAGATAATGTTGAGGCAGATAGAGAATCCAGGATGCTAGAACCTGAAACTGAATGGCAATTGTCGGAAACGGCGTTCCAACAGATTGTAGATGCATTTGGCACACCTGATATAGATCTGTTTGCTAATAGGTTGAATACTGAATGTAAAAAATTTACTTCATGGTACAGAGATCCTGAGGCCATAGCAGTCGATGCATTCACAGTTTCATGGGAAAAATATTTTTTCTATGCATTCCCACCATTTTCAATTGTTTCGAGAGTTTTTGAAAAAATTAAAAGAGAGAGGGCGAAGGGAATCGTAGTGGCACCATACTGGCCTACGCAACCCTGGTTTCCTCTCTTCAATAAATTACTCATATCAGATCCCCTGATACTTCATCCAGATGAAGAATTGTTAATTTCTTTCAGCAAGAAGCACCCCCTATGGAGACAGCTTTCCCTGGTTGTAGGAGTGTTGTCGAGCAAGCATTCAAGAAAAAGGGCATCCCAAAAGATTCCATAGACATCATGTTATCTTCAGTTGCTTCATCTACACTCAAACAGTATAATGTTGGGTTGAAGCTGTGGTGGGACTTCTGTCATCAAAAGAGACTAAGCATATTCAATGCTTCAGTCCCTCACTTAATAGAGTTTCTTACATTTCATTTTGAGAAAGGAAAATCTTATGGATCCCTTAACAGCTTTAGGTCTGCTATCTCTCTGATAACATGTACCGATATTGGCAATGATAATCGTGTAAAAAGGTTTTTGAAAGGGATTCAAAATTTGCGACCAGTAGCACCTAGATATAATTATACTTGGGATCCAAATATAGTTATATCTTATTTAGGACAGTTGTATCCTAATGAAGAACTTTTTCTGGAAATCCTCACCAAAAAACTCGCTACCTCCTTAGCCTTGGTGACTGCCCATCGTGTTCAGACTCTATCTTTAATTAGGCTTCAGAATATCCAAAAGATACGCGATGGTATAGAAATCAAAATACCAGATAAAATCACGACTACAGGTCGTAACAGATTTCAACCAGCGTTGTATTTGCCGTTTTTTGCTGATAACCCCAAACTTTGTGTTACCACAACTTTAGAATGCTATATTAAACGTACGGCAAATATTAGAATGTCCGTAGATAGACCTTTTATAACATACAAGAAACCCTACCATCAGGCTTCATGTCAGTCCATCAGCAGATGGATAAAGCATACCCTACAGGAAAGTGGATTGGATACGGATGTTTTCTCAGCACACAGCACTCGTCATGCATCCACTTCCGCAGCTGCTAGGAAAGGAGTTAGTTTAGAAGTTATAAGGAACACTGCTGGTTGGACATCTCAATCAAACACCTTTGCTCGGTTTTATAATAGACCACTTTGTAACAAGGGATCATTTGCAAATGCCTTGTTCAAATAGGTAGAATAAGTTTTGTTCAGTTCCAAAGAAGATGTATTTATTTTTTATATCACCTCTGTGAAAACAATGTCAGTATTTTACCTGGTTTTTTGTACAAATAACATGTCAAGCATAATATTTTCAAATGAATATATTTGTTTTTGTGAGTATTCGAAAAATACTTTGTTCGCAACTTGATTCTTTCAACATCTACATTGTAATCTCGAAGGACGAGGCGCGAAATATAATTAAGAGATCAAACGAACTTACCTAAGTGAAGTTCGATCTCAATTATATGAAGCGCCTCGTCCGAGATGATCACACCCTCCCTATCCCAAAATATGAACATTATAGGTTCACTATATTTTTATGATCCCGGAAGTTGCGAAATTAGACTTTGAAGTAATGAAGTTAGTTTTTATTAGCTTTTAACTTGTGACACCTAGCGGGAAGTAGGGGTACTACATTGTGATCATCTCGGACGAGGCGCTTCATATAATTGAGATCGAACTTCACTTAGGTAAGTTCGTTTGATCTCTTAATAAATCACATTGATACCTGAAATCAAGATGTATTATGGAAATAACTGTGACAACGCTGTATGGGCGTGTTCACTATACTAGCGCTTACAGACAGGGTCCCACTTTTAATCATGGCAGTGGTGGGAGAGCGCGGCCACAGATTACTCAGCGACGCGCGGGATATACGCAACAGCGAAATTATTATCCTTTTTGTTGTGAAGATATACAACTACTACAGGGTTATCCATCGAAGGGGCCCAACTATATTCACGTTATTTTTCATAGAAAAAAAAAACAATATGCGGAAAGTTGAATGCCGTTTTCAAAGTGCTTATCAGATGTTTCACTGAGTGATTCTTGAAAGTTTGACAAAATTGACAAACTAAAAATCGGAACACCCATAATTGATTTCGAAGAAGAAACAAAAGAAAACAGCGTGTACCATTTGAAAAAAATAATTTTTGGTTTGTCACACTTTTAGGAATCGAAAGTTATTACGTCTTTGAATCATAGAGATTGGGGCCATTAAATGATATATTTACGTATATCCCGATATATAAAACACATGCAATTATGTCTGTAGTCATTCATTCAGGTAGACCCCATGCAAGTGCGATGAATTGATGAAGTCAGCTCTTCAGGGAGAATCTGAAAATGCAATAAAATACAGGGTGTCTTATTCAAAAATTCATAAATGTTATACCCACAAGTATTTTTTGAGATGTTCAACTGTTTTTCTGTTGGTATATCTAAAAATGAAATCTACAGAAGAAATATGAAAGTTCCTTGAACAAAATAAAATTGAACAGTAGGTACATAAAAAAGTTGAGGGTTCAAAATATAGGTACTACGGACGGGAATATATCCTGTACCTACCTAACTCACCCTGTATTCGTATTTCTAATATTATTCCGTGTCGACTTACCTCATCCAAAATGTCACTAGAGGGTATTTTCTGGGCAATTTTCGCAGCCAAAACTTCACGTTGCTTCTGATTTAAGGTTAAGTGGCATAATTCGTTCTTATGTCCAACATGCGTTTTCATATGAACAATGTTGCATGTACCAGTATTGGTATCCCTAGTCACTTTGATGGAAGCTGGACAATTTGAATTAATTTTGTTGCGCCCCTGTGTTTTAACTTGCCTCTTTCCAGTGCTCTTTGAGTGAAAATATTCCGAGCGATGACAATGAAAATATTGTATCTCTAATGTCGACGTCCTTTTAGTTCCGAAATTTTTAACAAAATGAGTTTTTTCTTTCTGTTCCATATCGTTTTTCCATTCGATGAACTGTTCATAAGATGGAATTTCCAGATTTTCCCTAACAAACGTTATGTCATGCGAATTTTTCTAAATGTTTCTGGAAATGTTCACTGATAATTTTTTCACTGCACAATGGTCATTCTGATGATTCCACCGCAGTTGGCAAATTGAAACATTTCGTTTGTTAAATTTTTGTCCGCATTTGTCACAGGAAAACTCAAACATTTTTCCAGTTTTTTTCAATGGGGCTAACTTAGTTGGATGAAACTTCGTACAATGTCTTCTGAGATTTTGAAATGTACTAAACGTTTTCGTACATTCTCCACAACAGTTAAAATCCATTTTTCAGGTGCGAAACGCAAGTAGATCAGACTATAAATGAGTATTCAATGTTAACCGACTACCCTCCTTCCCATGATACTTGATTTGGCGCCAATCAAGGGTATTGGCTATTTACCTACCAATAATATTTTTCATTGTTTCGCTCCTCTTTAACGACGTTTTTGTCTCACGAGTTAAGTTTCCGTACCGAGCGAAAAGGTTTTTAAAAAAGAATATTTATTTGGTTACGAAAATTAACAAATTTGTTTGGTATGAATTGATCAAAGCTTACAAGATTCGTCGCGACATGATAATGCGGAATCCTACGTTCTAATTCTATTATATGGTGAAAAAGCACTATCAGCATTTCCGTGGGTGGTTATCAAGGTTTCATGTATAATAACTCCTCCATCCTCAGAGTGAGCTTAGGGGTGAAACAATCCTAAGGGAACTTCTTGTTGGGGTGTATCTTCTGGTCGGCTTGGCAACTTGATTCCGAGGAGCAGCAATACTTTCTTCTTATTCTTGCGGATATAATGGATAATTACTAATATTATTATTGCCATTATAATAATAATAATGTAGTATTTCCAATCGTTTTGAAGATTTTCAATTCGTTTACGAGCTCTAATGGGTTCATCAAATTTGAATGAAGTTCGCCATTTCTTGCGAATGTAGTAAGTCTTCTAGAAATTCATTTGTTTCGATAGTGACTTCAGATAAAAGTATCAATATGTCATTAATGGCTTTTGTTTCAGAGCATAGCAGTTTTGAGTTCAGTACCGTTCTCAGTGACTCAAGATTTTTTGATAGTTCATCTTGATTTTTCATCAAGTCAAACATTGTTTTGTTTGTTTGTGTTATGACTTGTTTAGTGAGAGAAATATAATTATTCGTATCTGCTTGGATAGTTTTTTGATTTTCCCAAAGGTTCTTGATATTTTCTTCATATCTTCAGCATCTAGGGTTCCAGTGAAGGTCTTCTGAACTGTTCCTGAATAGTCCTCTCTTTTTTCTGTTCTGTACTGGTAATAGTTTGTTGACTAGATCGTCTGAACGTTCTAATATTTTTGCTAGAAATATCAGTTCTTGACGACTGAATTTGATTTCATTTTCACAGTTTTGAACTAATTTACTCAAGGCCACTTGTGTGTTGCTTATTCCTCTTGAGTGTATTGATTAATGGTTCTATATTGATTGCATGAATCAATTCCCATTCGGAGATAATGTTAGCTGCTGTTCCCATTTTGAATATTATCAATCCAGGGTTATTATCTATAGGTTTAATCATTTGTGTCTTCTGGAGGGTGTTCTCCGTCCATCTGGAATGAAGTTTTTATTTTACTCAAATGTACTCTTTTTTCTTATCCTGGTAGAAGCTCAATTACAGCGGTGTGGTCAGGGTTCATGCGTGTTAATAGGTGAGGACCTTTGAATCTAGGGGTTGTTTTGTGTCCTCTAGTTGGTTCTTCTCGAATGTAGACTTTCTGTCCTTGTTTGAATTTCATTTGTGGATCGATAGTGTCCTTATTGTGATAATCAATGTATTTTTGTTTTTGTTTTTCGTTGGTTTCGTTTATAATTTCGTGAAGTAGTCTCATCTCTTGATTATGTTCAGCTACTAAATTTTCGTCGGTCCTGACCTGTTGCGTTGAAGTTGTGTTTTCGCCGTATAATATTTCATGAGGTGTTTTTCCAGTATTTACATGTATAGTATGGTTATATGCCATTAAGGCTAAGTCTATCAGTTCTTCGATATCCTTATTTTTGGTTTCTTCTTTCAACCTGAATATTCTGATATGTTCTAATTTTGTTGAATGTAAACGTTCAACTGGGCCATTTGAATCAGGGTGATTTGGTGTTACGAAATGAATTTCTACATGGTGTATAGCCAGTAATTCTTTTATCATGTTATTTCGAAATTCTGTTTCATCATCTGTTGTAATTTTCATCGGAGTTTTATATAATGAAAAGTATCTTATTAGTTCTTGACTAATGACAGCTGCTTCTTTGCATTGTATTCTTCTTGCGTAGCCTAACTTCGAAAATGAATCTATTATTGTTATAAATATTTTCTGTTCGACTTGAAATGTGTCCATGAACAGATGTTCGAAAGGTTTATGGGCGGTAGGGGTAATATTCAATGGTATTTTTGGTGGATGTCGATTGTATTTAGCACGTAGACATATTTCACATTTATTTATGAAATTTTGAATCACTCTCAGCATATCATTGAAGTAATATTTCTTCTGAATTTCTTGTTGAGTCTCTACAGATCCTCTGTGATTTGTTTTTCCTTCGTGATACATCTTGATCATGTCTTGTATAATGGCGTCGCTTTCTAAGGTTATCAACCTTTTTGTATGCCAAATAAGCTTTGGTGCATTGTTATTGAATATTTCTGTATATAGTGTTGAGAGTTCTTTATATAATTCCCTTTTTTCTGAATACAGATGAAAAGTTTGATTTTCTATAGTGTAATCTCTCAGTATTTTTACAAGGTCGTCTCGTGTATAGTTTTCAGTCAGATATATTTTCGTTATTTTTTTGTTCCATATGTGTTGCATTCTTGGCTCTTTAAGTCGTTTGGTGATTTCGATAATAATTTGGATTCTTTCTTTGTTTATGGGTTCTTCACTTAATCGGATGGATTCTCGAGGTTCATCAGTTTGAGTAGAATGAATAGTGTCATTATCGTCGTCTTCTAGGTTTCTTGGAAATATTTCTTGTAGATCCATTGGTGTTCCTGATCGTTCAACTCGAGGGGGTTCTAGTTGTGGTTCAGGGGTATTGAGCTGTTCTCGTTCTTGGATTATTTCGTCGAGAAGTTGGTCTATGTCATCATCGGCGTTTCCTATCATTGATTCATCATCCATAGGGTGAATTTCTATGGGTATTCTTGATAGAACATCGGCGTTAGTGTTTAATTTCCCTTTTTTATATATAACATCATAATTATAGTCTTCTAATTTCATTCTCCATCTCATTAGTTTGTTATTGGGTTCCTTTAGGTTATATAGCCATTGCAATGGTTTATGGTCTGTGAATATGGTGAATTTTCGTCCGTATAGATATGGTCTAAAATATTTTGTCGCCCAAACTATTCCTAGTAGTTCTTTTTCTATCGTGGAATAGTTTCTTTCATGATCATTCAAAGTTCTTGAGGCATATGCAATGGGTCGATCCAGTGGCGGATTTGCAGTCCTAGCCGCTCTAGGCCCCAGGCCATGTGCCGCCCTTTTCTCAGCACCGATCATTAGAGACTAGATACATAATTCATGAATTTACTTTATTGCCACTTTTATTTGATTCAGAAAATTGTTAACTAAAAGCTAGCTTATAAAGCTAGTTTATAATATTTTCCGAGGCCAGGGATGATTGGAAATTTGAATAAAACATTTAAAATGGTTTTAGGTTTCCTTTTTAATAAAATAAAGGTTTTACAATGTGTTACAAAACTCGTCGTCTGCACTTAAGCGCAGCAAAATTATTAATTAAATCTTCGCAATCCAATTTCCTTAAAAAATCAGCTTCTATGTTAAGCAAAGCAAGATCGTTTAGCCTCTGCTCCGTCATTGTAGTGCGTAAATAGTTTTTAACTCTGCGCAAACAAGAAAACGATCTTTCTCCTGTACAGTTACTGGCGGGTGTACACACACACATACGAAGACCAATATCCACGTTTGGATAAATGGTTTGAAGACCTTCGGTTCGTAACCATTTCAACAAACTGACTGCACTCTTTTGCTCCTCATTTTTTATGCTGCAGTGGGAACGAAAATGAAGACATTCTTCTGTAAAATTGTCTTCTAAGTCAGTAGAATAAATCATTTGCAATGCTTTGGCCTTATCTTCGACTTCTGAGATGCTTAGATTCTTCAGGTTGGTAATAAAGTGGAATTTATTGTAGAGTAATTTATAAGCATCCCGGCGTCTTTTCAGTTCTTCTGACAATGTATCAATTACTACCAAAAAAGTATGTATTCTAAAATTTTCACGGCCACTTTGTTGCATCTCTTCACCTGTATTAGTCTCGCCAGGAAGCAGCTTACGCTTTCGATTGCGTCGAAAATCTTTTTCATATTCCTGTACGAAGGACAGTTTATTCGCTTTTTTTTCGAATTCATCGAAATTCTCTCTTGTTTCGCCAACAAAATGTATTAAAGCCTCGTACAGTTCTATAACAATAGTAATGTCAATTTCCACACTCTGAAGTTTTTTACTTGTGGCGTTAATGCGATCTAGTAAACATCCCCAAAAAACAGCCATGAGAGCCGTTTCAAAACGTTCCAGTTTCAAACGAATACCTCTTGCTTCGCATATAACGGTTCTCTTCTGTTGTGTGTCATTTTCGATGGTGACTAGCGCTTTATGGATTTCATTCCAGGATTCGCGTAAACTTTTGCATGCGTCTGCACGAGCTGACCAACGAGTCGTTGATAGACTTTTGACGGTGAAATGGGTTTGAAGGAGTTCCCAACGCTGAGTTGACGCTGCAAAGAAATTGTATAACTCTTGGAGTAGAAAAAAGAACGAACAAGCCTCTTGGCTGCTTTCAGCAGCACATTCACCTACTAAATTAAGCGAGTGTGCTGAACAGGGAACATAGTCGGCAAGGGGTGAAATTTCCTTTATTTTAGCTTGCAGGCCGTTGTATATGCCTGACATGTTAGCTGCATTGTCATATGATTGCCCGCGGCAGTTTGAAATGTCAATTCCCAATTCAGTTAAAGTTGAGGTAACAGCATCTGCCATTTGTTGTGATTTGTGGCCTGTGTTTGGAATAAACTTGAGGAACCGTTCTACAGGTGACCCATTAGGCAGGACATATCTGATAACATAAGTGAGCTGGTCTACGTGAGATATATCCGGTGTCGAGTCAATAATCAGAGAAAAATATTTTGCGGTTAATATTTCCATAACAATTGTTTCCAAAACTTTGTTTCCCATAAGTCGAATGTCGATGTTGTTGAAGAAAGATAACTCGTAAATCCTGAGCCTGGATTTCCATAACGTGTAATGTGTTTGGCTAAGAACGGATCGAACTCAGCGATAAGCTCTAAGGACATCAAATAATTTCCATTGTGGATTGATCCAAATTTTTCTTCGTGTCCTCTGAAAGGCAAACCACGTGACGCAAGCGCTTTTACGCATGCAACTACTCTTTTCAGAATGTTTCTCCAGTAATTTATTTCTTCATCTAATTGCATTGTTAATGCGCGGTCAATGCGACCTAGCACGTTGCTTCGTTCTTTCATATGCAGAACAGATAATTTGTGAGTAGGCGAATTCTCATGAGTTGACACTCGATGATATGAATTTTTCCAGTCATTGAAACCTTCTTTTTTGTCGAACTGACTCTCCCCGCTATTAAAAAGCAGACAAGGACCACAAAAAACACATCCAGTACTTTTGGAATAAATTAGCCACTTTCGCGGAACTTTTTCACCGTTCAGAAGCTGACGTTCGAATAAATGTCTCGACAACTGTCGCGCTTTATCTTTGTAAATGCGCTCACTTTTAGGAAAATCATTTTGGATGTTTTGATTGGCTCCGTTCTTACAAATGTGATCACGCGTGAACTCGTCGATTGTCCATTTAGCTGGATCGTCGCTGATTTCGTAGAGCTCCTGGTCCGTAGGATTGGGCTGCACTCCTACTCCTGCCACTCCTGGTACTAGAGGGACATCTTCGGCTTGTTCTTTCGATATGCTTGCCACATCGATCAAAGTATTTTCACTTGAAGACACTGCAGAATCATCAGTTGACGGAGCGCCACTACTACTTGGAACATCAAGTTTTCCAAAGAAATCGTCTAATTTCCGTGTTTTTTTAATCGTATCTTTTTGTTTATCATCTTTTTCTTTAGCTCTCTTGCGATACTCTGCCCCACTTAACCTTACCCTTTTCTTTCCGTCCATATTCAACTTAAGCAGTATCGCACTCAATCGCTCACTAAACTGAACTGTCCCACCGTCCAAACCCGTAGCTTATATATACCGGTGCAACGTTATACTAGAATAGTCGGGCAGTTTCCAGAACGCGCGCGTGTATGCATGCCGCGCGCTGTCTTGCTCACTCTCACGTCGCGCGTATTTCCGTCGCGCTTGCACCGTTTCTAGATCCTTCCTGCGGGGCGGCGCACGCACGCATTCGAGCGTCGTGTAGAGCTTTCTAGAATGTTCGCGCGACACCGCTGAGTTGTTTTTGTAATAACAATAGGATAGGTATTCTTCCTAGATCACTAATATTAAACTAAACGTACGAACTATTTTTTAAGCACGATGTACGAAAGTATTTATACTTTAATACTCAAAAATAGTGATTTAGGAAGATTATAATCATACGTACGGTACGCGAGCCTCTAAAATATTTTGAGATACTTTGCATTTGAGTTATTTCTTGTTATCATCACTGAGTTTTTTTGGCACGATTGCCGCCCTCCGTATCTGGCCGCCCTAGGCCCGGGCCTACTGGGCCTTATGGCAAATCCGCCACTGGGTCGATCTGATCCTGGTGATCCTTGTGAAAGAACTGATCCTAATGCTTCGTTGGAGGCATCTGTGGTTAGAATAAATGGTTTACTGAAGTCTGGGAATTGTAGTATCGGACTATTTGTTAATAGTTTTTTTACAAGTCTCAAATGCTTGAACGAATTCTGGAGTATGTTTTATTTCGGCTCCCTTCTTTAAGCAGGATGTCAGAGGTTTTGCTAGTTTCGCATAATTTTTTATAAATTTTCTATAGTAGCCTGTTAATCCTAGGAATCCTTTTATTTGTTTTGTTGTTTTGGGGATGGGATACTCGAGAACTGCTTGGACTTTTTCGGAATTCGGAATTATTCCTTTTTCAGTTATTACATGTCCTAGATATTTCACTTCTTGTTTCAAAAATTCAGATTTGTCTAACTGAATTTTGAAGTTTTGTAATGAAGTGTTTTCTCACCAGCTTCATTAATAGACTTCGGTGTACGAGCCTCATATGAGAAATGAGGTTAAGGCCATTTTAGAGTCACCCTGTATACCTGATTGACAAATTAATGAATCAAGGAGCTCCTTTGGCTAGTATTTTGAGCCACCCAGAGAGCCCTACCCCAGACTAACCTTGTTTAAGTGTGAATTTTAGTTCTGATTATTTGTTCTGAGTGATATACCAAACACCCGCAGCAACCCGTATACCAGGGTGAAACCAAGTGGGTGAACTTAAAGCCCTCACCCCCTTGTGATCTTTTCATAGTCCAGAAGGCCTTCGACCCCTGGCATACCGTCGCTTCGACTCTGTTGCTACCTAGGCCTCCCAACAAAGCCTGGTTGGGAGAAAGTGGAGTTCACCACTATAATCCAACTGGCGCTCGAGGCAACCCCGGTCTATCCTAGATATAGACATACCCCTTTGAGCACCACTCTAGTAACACCTATACAAGAAGGGGGAGACGTTACAAGTGGCGCCCGAGCAGGGACCGTTTTGAAGAAGAAATCCAGAGAAAGTCCTGAAGGTATACAGAAAATCAGAACTTGTGTTTTCCTGACAAATTCTGAACTTTGCAGTGGTGGATAGTTCTCAGGTATTTCTTAAGTTAATTGTATCAATAGTTTGGTCTGTTATTTCACCAGAAATCGTTATTGTTTTCCAGCTATTGCTGAAGCCCGTAAAATTGTGATTTTTAGATATCGTTTGTGTGTTACGAGGTGTATTACGTTTCAAACTCTGGTGGATATCTATTTACATTCCATGCAATTATATCTCACTGTTTTTATTTTCTTTGAGTGAATATAATTGCAGTCCCGTTTGTTTCGTACACACTGTTGAGGCCCAAGTTTGTAGACCTTTTAGGAAAGGCGGCAACCCCGCACGGAACGTAGCGGGTTCTAGCGCGATGCGCCTTTTTTTAGTTTTTTTATGTTTATGTATTGTCAAGGATTCATTCGGGAAGGAAAGTCAGTCAATTTTTGTATTTTTGACACATGTATCTTGGAAGCGTTCTGCATTTGCAATAAAGGATTGCACACGAATTATAAACTTATTAAATCTCACCTAAAACCTCAGTGAGGTGAATCGAGTCAAGTAAGAGCCGGATGTACAGAAACAGAATTCCTTACATCAACGGCGAGCGAGCTACCCTGGCGATCGGCGTGAACGGCGTGTTGCTAACCGCCCAGTCCGTATAAACAAATAAGCTGCAAGGTCGGTGTGCATTCCTTCGCCCTATTCCTACCTAATTCCCTTCCTGATATACGTATTGGTACATATTGGTTAACAATTTATCATGTCGCCTCCTGTTTCGGAATAGTAGATACAATCACAATATTAAACGAATTCACGTTACTTGGACGATAAAATAGATAACAATCTGATAATTTTGGCAATTATTTTCGACTAAAAAATGACTTGTTGAAAATAGCCGAGGAAACCCTGCATAAACTTTAACCAACTAGTGAAATTTGGTAACATTTGAACATACTGGAGGAAGTAATCGACTCTGAATTCAACTATTATACAATATTGTTCATCAGATTTTAACATCTTATCATTCAACTTTCAACAAGATCTTATTGAAATACCATTTTCATTGACTGAAAACCAACAATGGCAGAAACTCGTGAAGAACTTTTGAGAAAACGAGCTGTTCTAAAGGGTAATGTCACGCGTTTCAAGAATTTTCTTAATGCACTGAATCCTGAACAACCTGATTTGGTTCAGTTGGAGCTTCGGTTCAGTAAGTTTCAAACAATCTTAGATTCATTTGAGGATTTACAACTCAAAATCGAGTTATGTGACGAGGAGGCGAATGCGGAAACTCATGGTAATGATCGCGATGAGTTTGAAGAAGTTTATTTCGCACTTCTTACTCAATCCAAGCGCCTTCTTGCTACCGCTACGTCCACCAGTGGCGGAGAGCAGGGGTTGCGTTCTGCGTCAAACTCATTGATGAATAGCGATAATATCACTAATTCTATAAAACTACCTACCATAAATCTACCTAGTTTTGATGGTTCATATAGCCAATGGTAATATTTCAAGGATACCTTTCATTCAATTATACACAATAATAACACAATATCTGAAATACAAAAGTTTCACTATTGACGATTATCATTGAAAGGTGAAGCCGCAGATATAATCAGGTCACTTGAAATTTCTTCGGAAAATTACAATGCTGCATGGATACTCTTACAAAAACGTTATGAAAATAAAACATTATTTGTGAACAATCACGTGAAAGCACTATTCAATTTACCTACTGTACACAAGGAATCTCATAATGCATTAAGGTCATTAGTGGATAATTTAAACAAACATCTCAGAGCTTTAGAAGTACTTGGACAGCCTGTTGATAAGTGGGACACCCTGATCATTTTCATGGTTTCCAGCAAGTTAGATGCAATCACACGAAGAGAATGGGAAGCAAAAAATACTAGCTCATCCATCAAATTAGCTTCACTAAATGACTTAACAACATTCTTAAATGAAAAATGTAGTCTTTTAGAAACATTGAGTCCAAATACTTCCAATCAAAAACAAAAGGCGTTTTTAGTGGCAGAGAATGGGAAATTGAGATGTACATTCTGCTCAGAAAATCATTATATCACAAAATGTACCCGCTTCTTGAATTTATCAACGGGTAAGCGGTATCAGGAAGCAAAAATCAAACTTTTATGCACCAATTGTCTCAAAAGTGGACACAATAATAAAGCATGTATCAGTGCAAATTGTAAAATTTGTTCCAAGCGTCATCAAACTCTGCTTCATAATAATTTTAATGTTGCATCAAATAGTAATAACCAGAGAAGTACGAACGAAAATGGATATAATGAGAGATCTTCAGAAAGTTCTTCGACTATGGCGATTTCATCAAATATCGAACGAATCAATATACAGAGTGCACTAAATAATCTACCAACATCATCTGGAGCAAATACTTGTAACAAAACATCCGTTGTCTGTGTGTCTCAGTAGTCAGTACCCTCATAAGGTTTGTCAATTGCCTTGTTCCTATAGTAATTGCGTTGATAGGCAACCAGTAACTCATGGCATGGTATTAGGAGTAATATAACTTGCAGGGGTATTCGTTTTCGGTGTCGAGTTGTAGATTCTTGGCCTTGACCATGTACTCGGGAATGGGGATAAGTATAAAAACGAGGGATTATAAAAACTACCTTTTTATGTATTTTCGATATTTGGGCTTTTTGAATTGGAGCTACTGAAAGTGCGGAGTCACGATCAACGGACAGCAATTCCAGAGGAAATTGCTTGTGGCCCTAATGGTTTCAAATATAATAAGCAACTTATATTCCAACCTGTGCCTGCATTCCTTTGTAGAATCTTTTCCTGATCGTGAGTCGTTTGCCAAATACACCTGCCACCAAACCATCTGGTTTTTTCTGTGCCGACAAATACCCAGGTCCGACCCCGAAAAATCAACCAACCCTGAGATACTGATCTATCACATACTGAGGTCACTTATAACATTCATGTGAATAATAAACAAATCCTCCTATCTACTGCCGTAATGTGTATCAGATAAATTTGGCAAATATCATGATTGTAGAGCCCTATTCGACTCAGGTTCAACATCACATCTGATATCTCAGAACTTTGCTGATAAATTAAAACTAACTAAGATCAAGACTCAATTATCTCTTTCTGGTATCAATGAATCACAAACCGCAATACAATATTACTCAATTATCAAAATTAAATCAAGAATGAATTCTTATCAAACAACAATAAATTGTTTAATAATTCCACAAATTACGAATACTTTACCTTCGATATCCTTCGATAAAAATATTATTGACATCCCTCAGGATATTGTGCTGGCTGATCCGGACTTCAACGAATCAAGCCAAGTGGACATGTTGATTGGTGCCGATTTATTCTGGCAATTATTAAGATTGGGTCAAATAAGTTTAGGTGAACATAAACCTACAATTCAGAATACGTTGTTAGGGTGGGTTATCTCTGGAGAGATTCCACATGGGTTATCTAACTGTTTCTTAACCCAATATTGTAACTTAATCACTGAAACAGAGTTGCATAATTCATTATCTAAATTTTGGGAAATCGAAGAATATCCTAATACAATGCCCTTGACAAATAAGGAAAAGTCTGCAGAAGAATACTTTAGGGTCATAACTGAACGTGATAAAACAGGCAGATTCATTGTGAGACTTCCTTTGATTCAGTCTCCTGATATATTGGGCGATTCAAAACAAGCGGCTCTCAAACGTTTTTGATTTGCATCATATGACGAGAATTAATGATACTGATGATAGTTCTAGCTATTTTATTCCTCACCATTATGTAAAAAAGGATAATAGCCTAACAACAAAACTTCGGGTTGTTTTTGATGCATCCATGAAGACATCCACAGGATTTTCAATAAATGATTTGCAGTTGGTAGGCCCAACTATTCAACAAGATTTAGTATCCATCGTTCTGAGATTTCGATCACATAAATATATCCTGGCAGGCGATGTTACAAAAATGTACCGTCAGATTCTGATGCATCCTGATGACAGAAAACTACAACGTATTTTCTGGCGTTCGGATCCTAGTCAACCAGTTGAAATGTACGAATTGAACACCGTGACTTATGGCACTTCATCCGCTCCCTTTTTGGCAGTTAGGTGTTTGCATGAAATCGGCATTCAGAATATGACTGAGTATCCATTAGCGTGCAAGATTATCATCAGAGACTTCTATATTGATGATCTATTAACCGGGTCAGATGACATCAATACACTCATTACAATATACAAGGATATCTCTACACTTTTCCGTATGTATGGATTCACACTCAACAAATGGATTTCAAATAGTCCCAAAATATTACAAAGCATACAAAATTCACAGCCAAATTGTATAATTAACATCGGTAAGGATGATCAAACTCACTCCTTAGGCCTTTTGTGGCATTCGAACTCAGACATTTTAAACTATAATGTGAAACATTTAAGCAATAATCGGAAACCTACGAAACGATTGATACTTTCATCAGTCGCTCAGATTTTTGATCCGTTAGGGCTTGTAGGTCCAGTTATAGTCAAGGTTAAATGTTTACTTCAGAGACTTTGGCAACTGAAGGTACTCTGGGACGAACCACTTCCATTAGATGTAGCTCACGAATGGGATGCATTCCAAGGTCAATTACAATTTTCAAATGACATTCAAGTGCCAAGATATGTTGTCTGCGATGACCCAACCCTCATCGAAATACACGGGTTTGCAGATGCAAGTGAAGTAGCGTATGGTGCGTGCATCTATTTACGATCGATCGATAAGTTTGGTAAAATTCATGTAAACTTGTTGTGTGCAAAATCAAAGGTCGCACCCCTCAAATGTCTATCGATACCCAAGCTTGAATTATGCGCTGCTCTACTTTTATCAAAACTTTACGATAAGGTTAATTCAGCATTGAGTACGACTTTCGCACGATCATTCTTCTGGAGTGATTCCACGATTGTTTTAGGCTGGATAAAGAGAAACGCTATCAATTGGAAGGTTTTTATTGCGAATAGGGTATCAACTATTCAATCCTTGACTAGTCAGGATGATTGGCGACATATTAATACTGAGCAAAATCCAGCAGATCTTATATCTAGAGGACTCAATCCACATAATCTGAGTTCTAATGAGTTATGGTGGTGTGGTCCAGACTGGCTGAGGAAGTCATCCACCACCTGGCCAATCAAATTTGATCCCCAAGAAATACCTAATGAGTGTTATGTAGAAATGAAAAAACAGACATCAGTCGTTACAGTTGTCAATTTGGACATAGTTGATTTGTTCAATAGATTTTCAAGTTTTACAAAACTGCAACGAACTTTGGCTTATATACTACGTTTCAAAACTAACTCGCTTCCGAATTCGTCTAAGCTTCAAGGACCCTTAAGCCCTCAAGAGTTGCATGGTTCATTAAACGTTTTAATAAGAATAGTTCAAAGGGAAATGTTTGAGTTTGAATTGAAATGTCTGCAGACGGATAAACCTATCGATACTAGAAGTAAATTATTGATTTTAAACCCCTTTCTCGATAGTGATGGGCTGATTCGCGTGGGAGGGCGGCTTAAAAATTCACATTATGAAACTGACAAAAAATACCCGATTGTACTACCTAACAAGCATTATTTTTCGAATCTACTTGTTACATATCATCATAAAAAGTTATGCCATGCTGGTCCACAATTATTACTTGCGTCTTTGCGAGAAAGGTTCTGGATATTATCAGGGCGTAATTTGGTACGCAAAATCGTGCATGAATGTATAACTTGTTTCAAAATAGATCCACATCCGAACGCAAAATACCTCATGTCTGATTTACCCGAGTTAAGAGTAACCCCAGCGAGACCTTTTATACATGTGGGTATCGATTATTGTGGTCCCTTTAATTTGCGGGATCGTAAAACAAGAAATTTCAAGGTGACAAAGGCATATGTTTGCGTCTTCATATGTTTTGCGACCAAGGCAGCTCATTTGGAGCTTGTCAGTGAGATGACTTCGCAAGCATTTTTGGCTTGTTTATACAGATTCATGGCAAGGCGTGGAAAATGTAATCATATATTCTCCGATAACGGAACCAACTTCGTTGGTGCTAATGCGGAACTCAAAAAATTGCTGAATTCCATTGAACCTGACGTTCAGACTGAGCTGGGTCAGGAAGGCATTCATTGGCATTTTATACCCCCAAGATCACCACATTTTGGAGGGTTGTGGGAAGCAGGTGTTAAATCTGTTAAACGCCATCTGAAACGTGTCATAGGAGAGTCAAATTTAACATTTGAAGAGTATTCTACTGTTCTGGCTCAGGTTGAGGCATGTTTAAATTCGAGACCATTGTACCCCCTATCCAGTGATCCTAACGATCCCACACCCATCACACCCGCACACTTTCTCATTGGAGAGTCACTACAGACAGTTCCCTGTGGAGACTTCACAGAGGTGAAGGAGTCCATACTATCCCGGTTCGAGAGGTGCCAAAAAATCGTCCATGATGTGTGGCAACGTTGGTCCAAGGAGTACATATCTGAACTCCAGGTCCGACAAAAGTGGAAGGAGAAGCATCCCCTGCTCATTAAACCCGATATAGTGGTGGTAATAAAGGAAGACAATCGTCCCCCACTGAAATGGAGTTTAGGCCGAGTACTGCAGCTACACCCAGGTGCTGATGGTGTCGTGCGTGTTGTAACGGTGAAAACGTCATGTGGTGTTTATAAAAGGCCTGTTGCAAAGTTATGTGTGCTTCCTAAAAGTGAGCAATAGACTCAATTATGTATATATTCTCATGTTATTCATTATCATTTCGATGAACTCATGGCATGGACTTCATTTACGTGTTTCATATTTTTTTTTTTAATGGTGATTATTCATGTTGAAACTTTAATCACATAAAGCTTTCAAAGAGGGCGGCATGTTGAGGCTTGCCCCAAGTTTGTAGACCTTTCAGGAAAGGCGGCAACCCCGCACGGAACGTAGCGGGTTCTAGCGCGATGCGCCTTTTTTTATGTTTATGTACACACAATTTTCTGTTGAATGATCTGATTCTTTTTTGACACCTAATTTGATGATTTCTAGGTCGATCAATCTGGTGAGTTTTGCTTTTGCATACTTCTTTTCCTCCTGGAATCTCTTCTTGTTCATCCTGCGAACAATACACTGTTTGTTTGTTAATCTTTGTTTGGTAGACAATCCAGTTCACATTAGGAAAATGACTGAAACGCAGACAACCAGAGAATCCAGTGAGCTTCAGCTCGCTCTCTCTGAAATTACCAGGACTAGCCGAACAAATTCTCCTGATCCAGAAAGGGAAGAATTTGGAGATGATTATCTGGCCAACTTGGAGCCGAGAGTTAGATGGATATACCGTTTGAAGAAACCAGACCTGACGGAGGAGTTGAAGCGATATGGACTGAATGCTGATGGTACAGTGTTGGAACTACGCCGTCGACTTGTGTGGTTCTTGAGGGAAGAACTGCCCAAGCTAGTGGGAGCCCGACACACAGCGACCGGACATGTTGTACCCCCTGTACAACCATTCCTGGAATGTCCTGTGGACACTCCAGCCGCACCTGTTATGCCAGCAGGTCAACCCGCAACATATGCACCCCTGCTGCAGGGAAATATGCCGTTTCCAAACCCCGTGAATAACTCAGATGTTCCAGAACATGTTCCAACATATCGACCGCCCCTGAAACCGTACCACTGGAATTTGCATTTTGATGGCAGCACCGATCCAGTGGCGTTCTTGGAACGCCTGGAAGGAATTGGCAGGGCAGAAAAGGCCCACCCCGAACAACTCCTGGATGCTCTACCCGAACTTTTGCAAGGTCGAGTACTGTTGTGGTACCGTTGCAATGCACGCTTCTGGCACTCATGGGCATCGTTCAAGGATGTTTTCAAGAGATCCTATTTCCCACTGAGGTTCCAGGAAGACATGGAGATGGCCATCAGTCGACGCCTGTAACGGGAAAATGAGCCTGCCATGGACTATATATAGTCGATCTCCAGACACTCATCCGAAGGCATGGAAGCATCAGACCTGAACAGAAGTTAGGTTGGCTGTACCGGAACTTGCTACCTGATTACAGGCAGTATATCAAGAGGACTGATTACCATGATATTCAATCCCTGATTTCTCTGATTCTAGAGTACCAGAACCTGCGGAAGGAACTGAGGCAGATGCACTCCCGTCACCCAGCAGCTAGGATTGACACTGCCCCGAGGATGATGCCACCAACCGTGCCCAGGAATTCATCACCAGAACCAACCCAGAATGACAATTCCCATCAGACTCCTCTAGTTCAGAGTAACCGGAATAGAATTACTCCGCCAGCCGACAGCCCCTTACCTGTGAGACACATGCGCCCTGTGGAACAGCAGACACCCCGAACGCCTGCATCCCCGCCACAAAGGGCATATAACCGGACCGACAACTGCTGGAAATGTGGACAACCTGGACACCGAAGGAGTGATTGCAGGAATGCATCCAGAATTTTCTGCTCACGTTGTGGACGTGATGGCGTCCTGTCCAGAGATTGTACCTGTGCCAGGTCGGAAAACTACCCCGGAGCCCGACTGAACCGAGGACAGTCAGGCTCCAGCAATTAAACATCCCGGAGAAACGAAAACCGCCTCGACCAGATGATAACCGCCTGTATGTGCCCGTTATCATTGGAGACCAACAGTTCCTGGGCCTGGTAGACACCGGTGCCACAAGGTCCTTCGCCAGCAGCGCTGTTGCGGACAAATGTGAGTAGTTTAGCTTCCAGAAATACCCCCATGATGCCATCCAGACTTCCCAGGCAGATGGATCAGTCACTAGGATCACCGGAAGATACAAGGTTTGGATGACAGTAGGTGACAAGTGTTTGACAAATGAATTGTTGATCATTCCAAACCTGTCTACTGAGCTAGTGTTCGGTATGGATATGTTTCGCCAACACGGATTTGGCATAGATCTTACCAGGGCCGCCGTATATTGTAACCAAAAAATTGTTTCAGTTGTAAAATCCCAGGAACAACCAGAGAAGACGCCTGCTGATGTAGCGACCATGAGAGGCTCCGTAAAAACGAAAACCCGCCGGAAAAGACGGTCAGTCAGGCCGCCCCGCCACACCCCGAGCAAGGCTGATGTGACCAGCCCTCCGAACAACAAACCCACTAGAAGGATCACAAAACAAATATTCTGATGCTAACATGAATTCCCAGAATTATCATAATATTAGTACCCAATCGTCGCCAGTGTTGTCATATCCAATCATCAAAAAGTGATAAATAGTCCATAATATTCAAATTTCTTTATAAATTCATGTAGTTCAATGCACAAATATAATAACCAATTTGGGTCATGACGAATAGAATCAGTTGATCAGTAGATCAATAGAAGATTGCTACATTATTCTGACACTTAGCAATTTTACTTTCTTGGGGGCTCGAGAACCAGCATGGGTATCATGAGTATCATGAGTATCAACGTTGCAACACCGCAATTTGATATTGACAGTCAACGGCGATTATTGCTTTGTTTGGTATCTGTCATTATTTACGTTTCGATTCATCGATATTATTCAACTTGTGTTCAGTTTTGTGTACTCAGAATTCATCAGAAACTCAGTTTATTTCCTGTTTTGGTGATTTGATATAACGGTGAGACGTTATGAGGTGTGTTAAAGACAATTTGAACCGGCGATCAAAACACGTCATTTCATAGGTGAGTTACCATTGTCGTATCATTCGAGATTTTGAAGCATTTTCCCAAATGGAATGGATAAAAATGAATTTAAATTGAATTGATTAGATTATATTGATTATACCCATAGGTCAGCTGCGACAGTGTCTTGTGGTGAAATATGGAGCACTGATAAATGCTTTCTTATTTGTGGTCAAAATATGCGAAGCTGCTGAAAAATCACTGATCGATCGATAAAAAATATTAGGAAATTTCTATACTTCTTGTACACACAACAATGAGAAATTTACCGTTGACTGTTTTTGGAACTAGTCAAACTAATTTGAAGAAATATTTCTCTGTAAGACTCCATCGTGAGGCGAATAAATTGAAATATTCAACGGAAGTTGAGAGTAACAAAAGTTAGAATTAACAAAAACAATCCTATTCAAAAATCAATAAATTATTTGTGTGATTATCCATGGTTGTTTCTCATTTCAGTCCTGTTTTAAATAAGAAACACTGCTATCCGCTACATCTTCACATGAGTCATGATTTTATTGTTGATATAACATTTCGTCATAATACTTTTCAACATCACATATTCATAATCGATTTTCATCTATCTATATAAATATATGAATTCTGCTCAAGATGAAACCTCCTTCATTTTTGACGATATCGTGAAATGATATAAAAAAGTTTCATCTTCAGATTTGAGAATTACATTCAAATATGCAATCATACCTATTTGCCTTGAGAACGAGTTTTTCACTTTTTTGAAAATTATTTCCACTAGTAGGTACTGAACTTTGAAATCGTAAATATACTTACATGCACTGATCGCCAAAGATATAAATGTTCATTATCGAAATTGAACGTTATTTATGATAAAGAATGAGTAGACAACTGTATACTGAATAGTAAGTATATTGTTTCATATGGCGTTGAGAATTGAACTTTTCTTGTGACGTGGTCATAATAAGTCTATTGATCACAAGCAAGTTACAAAAATTACCACAGGATTGTATGTATTCGAATTTTTCGTAACAATGTGAAGGGAGTATAAGGATGTTCATTTTCCCACCAAGAGATGCTGTAAAGTACCACTTAAATTGTTACGGATTGTCAATTTGGTTTCATCATGAATTAATAATAAATTCGACCCCTTCTGACAACACGGCACTGGTGCTGGGAGAATCAGCTCCTGCAATCCTTGTTTAGACAAAGATAGATACTATAGATGTTGCTTCCAAACAAACTGTATTGCCAGGGCTGTGGATTACTTATCTAGTCTGTTCAATGATCGAAGGGCCAGCCTGCCAGAGAAACCTGCGGTTCGCCCGCAGAGCCACAGCTGGGACCACCAGGCCCTGGGAGCAGAGCAGGAGTTAACTCTGGAAAGATTCCTGGAGGTAGAACTGCCTGCCTTCGAACAGATCAAGGGACCTACACCTCTGGTCCAACATAGGATCCGCCTGAAAACCTCCGAACCGATCAAACAACGATACCGACCCCAGAATCCGAAGATGCAGGAAGTCATCAACAATGAGGTCGATAAGATGTTGGCCGAAGGAATCATCGAGCCCTCCAGAAGCCCGTGGAGTTCGCCGGTGGTGATTGTAAAGAAGAAGGATTGGAAACCACGTTTCTGCATTGACTTCCAGAAGGTCAACAACGTCGCCGAGAAAGATGCCTACCGCCTGCCGTTTATCAATGCAATCCTGGATAAACTTAGGGAAGCTAAGTACATTTCGAGCCTGGACTTACGCCAAGGCTATTGGCAGATCCCGCTCACCGAAGATAGCAAACCCATCACAGCCTTCACAGTGCCTGGAAGGGGCCTGTTTCAATTCCGAGTGACGCCGTTTGGGTTGCACTCCGCCCCCGCAACTTTCCAGCGACTGATGGACAACATCATCGGACTCGACCTGGAACCTTTTGCTTTTGCATACCTGGACGATATAATTGTACTAAGCAAAACGTTCGAAGAACACCTGGAGCATTTAAAGCAAGTATTCACCCGTTTACGTGAAGCTAATCTCCAGTTGAATCCGGACAAGTGTAAGTTCTGTTTGAATTCACTTAGATACTTAGGACATATGGTCACTCCTGACGGCATCCAGACGGACCCTGATAAAATTGAGTCCATCGTCCAGTGGCCGATGCCTACAACCCTGAGGAAGCTACGACAATTCCTGGGAATGGCTTCCTGGTATAGGAGATTCATTCCAAATTTCTCCGCCATAGTTGCTCCACTAACCAAACTCCTGAAGAAGGATGTCCGTTGGAAGTGGACTGAAGCTCAGGAAACCGCCTTTGCTACTTTGAAGACTTGTCTTATAAAAGCCACTGCTTTGACTTGCCCAGATTTCTCCCAGCCTTTTGTGTTACAGACGGACCCCTCCAACTGTGGACTTGGAGCCGCCCCCACCCAGACGATCGATGGTCAGGAGAAGGTT
Source organism: Gastrophysa polygoni (assembly GCA_963576655.1). NCBI lineage: Eukaryota > Metazoa > Arthropoda > Insecta > Coleoptera > Chrysomelidae > Gastrophysa > Gastrophysa polygoni. The sequence continues at coordinate 29,776,359 of OY755083.1, forward strand.
GTCGCCTATGCCAGCAGGATGCTGAGTGCTTCAGAGCGAAACTACTCCGTTACCGAGAAGGAATGTTTGGCCATCGTCTGGGGCATAGAGAAACTGAGACCCTACCTGGAGGGTTACCACTTCACGGTGATAACTGATCACCTCTCCCTGAAATGGATGCAGTCCATTAAGAATCCTTCTGGCCGCATAGCCCGCTGGACTATGTACCTGCAGCAATTTGACTTCGAGGTCGAATACCGCAAGGTAACGTTGACTAGAGTTGCCGACGCTCCATCCCGACAGCCTCTTCCCCTGTCTAGTCAGGAGGCTGAATCAACGGATGCCCTGTGCTGCACCTTGGAGCTGGAGAAGGAAGCTGGACAAAGATGTACGTGGTACCGCAACAAGAAGGCGGAAGTGGAGAAGCGCCCCGCTGCTTTTCCCGACTTCTGTGTGGAAGAAGACCGCCTGTTCCGCCATTTTTGGGATGCTAATAAGTTGAGTGAGTTAGGGATGGACGATCCCTGGAAACTATGTGTTCCTAAAACCCTTAGACCACAGGTACTGAAGGAGAATCACGATGACGTGACTGCAGGACACATGGGCATTGCCAAAACCACGGCTAGAATCACCCAGAAGTACTACTGGCCTGGAATGTTCCACGAGATCGCCCGGTACGTGAGAAGCTGCAAAACCTGCCAGGAGTATAAAGTGTCCCAGCAGCAACCGCCTGGAAAGATGCACCCATCCCTGAACACTAAGCCATGAGACACCGTGTCCACCGACTTAGTAGGGCCGTTACCAAGGTCAAGCAAAGGAAACTGCTACCTTGCCGTTTACCAGGACCGTTTCACCAAGTGGATACAGATGCGACCACTCCGCAAAGCAACAGCTAGAGCTGTAGCACATGCGTTCTATGAGGACATCGTGCTCCGGTTTGGACGCCCCGCTACGGTCATTAGCGATAATGGTGCCCAGTACAGGCAGTACACTGGTAAAGTATTCGAGGAATTGTTGAAGGAATTAGGAATTCAACACAGATTGACTCCTCCTTATACCCCGCAGGCAAACCCAGTGGAACGCACCAACAAGACCGTCAAGACCATGATCTCACAATACTGTGAGAACAACCACCGGAAATGGGATCAACACCTGCCAGAACACCAATTCGCCGTCAACACCGCCAGACATGATTCTACCGGTTTCACTCCCGCATTCCTGATGTTTGGCAGGGAATTAGAACCGCCCCAAGCTTTATTCCGTCCACCTGTACCTGTAGAACAAGGGGAAGATGCCGCTTCCAGTTGGGCATCACATATGACTAAGTTGAAAGAAGTTCACGAGCTAGTACGCTTGAACTTGGCTAAGGCATTCAACAATCAGAGTCATTACTACAACCCGCGACGCCGAGAGTGGAGATGTCACCTAGGTGACAAAGTCATGAAAAGAGAACATAATCTCTCTTCTGGAATCCGTGGGCATGCCGCAAAATTGGCCCCGAAGTATACAGGACCCTGCACCGTCACCAGAGTGATTTCCCCCGTTGTATACGACCTGAGAAGTGCAACTGGGAAGCGTTTCAACCGAGTTCATATCAAAGACCTGAAGCCGTTTTACCCTGACCAGAACCAATAACCCGTGCTATTTGCATTCCAGGAAATGTCGCCGGACGAAACGAAAATCCAGGTCATCCAGGATATCATCTTGGTACCGGCCCGAGATATCCCGATGGAGGACCTGGATTTCCTCGACGTCGCTGGCCCAGACACCGCTGGCCCTGACACCGCAGTCCCAGCCATCGCAGGCCCTGATACCGCAGGCCCCTACGCCGCTGGCCCAGACACCGCTGGCCCTGACACCGCCGGCCCTGATACCGCAGGCCCTGACACCGCAGTCCCAGTCATCGCAGGCTCTGATACCGCAGGCCCGGACCCCGCCGGCTCTGACACCGCACACCCCGGCACCGCAGGCTCTGACACCGCAGACCTTGGCCATGGCAACCTGAGCCCCGACTCCACTAGCTCCACAGCCGGCAGACAAGCCGACCCCGGTGATACCGGCCACCGAGGTGGGGTACTCGCCGTCCTGCTAGGAGACTTCACACCACGAGGCCTCCCGTACATCATGCTGAAGTCCTTGGAAGGCCTCCACCCGGAAAACCACCAGTCAACCCCGCCAACCTCCGCTGGACAACGACGCTCACCTCCACTCCACCTGCCTGTAGAGGAGAGGCTGTGCTGGCGCTGTGGCACGCCGGGCCACGAACGAGACTCTTGTGCTCGCCCCGTGAGGCTGTTCTGCTCTCGATGTGGCCGGGATCGCATCCGGTCAAGCGATTGTCCCTGCCCACGACGATTGAAGACAACCCCAGCCCGAGCCCCGACACCCCCAGCAGCTCCGACGCCGTCATCCCGCTCTATGCCAGCGAAAGTGAACCAGCGCACCCAGACGTCAACCCCCACCGTCGCTGACAAGGGAGTCCAATGCAACCGCTGCTCGTGCGAACGAGTACGGCCGAGACTCTCCCGTTGAAGACAGCCCCGTTACATGAGTATTATCATAGATTTTTCCAGATGTATAATTTTGAGATTCATGTCCAGCGAACACAAAAAAAAAATAATGATTGTTACACAATCATTCTTTTTTTCCCGCAAGTAGGAGGGGTGTGTAATGAAGTGTTTTCTCACCAGCTTCATTACTAGGCTTCGGTGTACGAGCCTCATATGAGAAATGAGGTTAAGGCCATTTTAGAGTCACCCTGTATACCTGATTGACAAATTAATGAATCAAGGAGCTCCTTTGGCTAGTATTTTGAGCCACCCAGAGAGCCCTACCCCAGACTAACCTTGTTTAGCCCCGTTGCACCTTGCTGAGGGTAATCAACTTCATGACACCCCTGCCTCCGTTTTGAAAGCACTACCAGGCTAATGATTTCACACATATCATGTTCAGACTCTTGATATTAGTATTGGTAGGATTTGATTGCATAATGACCATCCAGAGCCCTGGGAAATAAGAAGTCCAGTATGCTATCCGTTTACTTGCTTTATTCATCTTGCAATGATTTTTGCATCCGGAAATCCTGATCAACCCAGAGACTAAGACTTCTTATTGCCTATGGAGAGTGTATTTATGATTTTGGAAAGAGTTAGAATGGTTTTCATACCTGGAAAGACATTTCAGGGCCATGTGATATTGTTTAGGTCATAACTTTGTTATCCTTCGTAATTTTGCAATCAAATTCGCTCAGTAGCACAAACATGGAATGCCAAGCACTTTGATACTACCAGTTTTGAGGAAAAATGATTTCCACCGCAAGTTTCCAGACCCAAGGTCGAATAGTGTTCACTTTTTCCTTGAGAAAATAAATCATGGTCAGCTCGAGGCCAGACCAGCCCGACCAATCAGAATCCCGACCTCGCTCTGTTTTTTGCCAAACCTGAAAAGAGAATAAGTAGCAAAATCCAGAGGCCTGGGCATTGGGGTGATGATTCTGATTCCGATTTCGATTCTAATTCTGATTCTAAGTCTTACTCATTGATTTTCGATTCAGTCCGATTCTTGCCGTTTGATTCAGTTCGTATAACCGTTATAAAAAGTGCTCGAGGTGCTCGAAGTTTTTCCTGTATTTACATCCCGTTTTTGTGTTACACAAAGTTGAAAAAGTGAGCCAGAACTTTTTCTGCCGATGATATTCATTCGTGAAGAATATCACCAGTCAAGTGTGAGTTAAAACTGCATTTTGATTTCACTGCATTTTCTCATCTTTCTATCAAACTGCAGATTAACTTTATAGATCAAATAATTTTCCAGTAAAACCCAGTTGTTGTGACATTTGTCGTGACGTTTGACAGCGGCCAGTTAATAGGGAACTGCACCAGTAGATATATGTGGTTAGGATAATCTACCCTGAGATTATTTGATCTGTGGAATTTTGCTATCTTGTGACTGACACCTGTCGACATATTCTGTCATCCGAATTTCCTCGTGGTCGTATTTTCTTGGTTATGATTATAATCATTGTGAGAGATAAATTCGATCTGTTTATTGTTTCCAGTGAATAAACCTGTTTGAGTGTGAATTTTAGTTCTGATTATTTGTTCTGAGTGATACACCAAACACCCGCAGCAACCCGTATACCAGGGTGAAACCAAGTGGGTGAACTTAAAGCCCTCACCCCCTTGTGATCTCTTCATAGTCCAGAAGGCCTTGTTGTGATGTGTTGCTACCTAGCCTCCCAACAAAGCCTGGTTGGGAGAAAGTGGAGTTCGCCACTATAATCCAACTGGCGCTCGAGGAAACCCCGGTCTATCCTAGATATAGACATACCCCGTTGAGCACCACTCTAGTAACACCCCCCCAAGAAAACAGCAACGGTTTTACAGCAACGGTTGTTTTTTCTTTTTTTTTTCGTTTATGGTATTTCCTGGTGATTTTCTTATGTGAGTGCACCATTCCGCAGTTGTTGAAGAGGCTCTTAACAAAAAAATAATTAATGAAACAAAAACCACCCCTCAACAACCCTCCAAAGTAGAAAAATCTTGAAACAGTGAAACAGTTGAAAATACCCGTTGCTCGGGGTTTTCCGACGGAAATGAACTAACTCACATCCGCTCTATAGGGTGAAATAATTTGTGAACCAAAAACAACCCCTCAACAACCCTTCGAAGTAAGGAAATTCTTGAAACAGTTAATATACCCGTTGCTCGAAATTTTTCGACGGAAATGAACTAACTCACATCTGCTGAATACGCTCTATAGAGTGAAATAATTTGTGAATCAAAAACTACCCCTCAACAACCCTCCAAAGTAGAGACATCTTGAAACAGTTAAAAATACCCGTTGCTCGGGTTTTTCCGGCGGAAATGAACTAACTCACATCCTTTGAATACGCTCTATAGGGTGAAATAATTTGTGAACCAAGAACCAAAAACAACCCCTCAACAACCCTTCGAAGTAAGGAAATTCTTGAAACAGTTAATATACCTGTTGCTCAAAATTTTTCGACGGAAATGAACTAACTCACATCTGCTGAATACGCTCTATAGGGTGAAATAATTTGTGAATCAAAAACTACCCCTCAACAACCCTTCGAAGTAAACAGTTAATATACCCGTTGCTCGAGTTTTTTCGACGGAAATGAACTAACTCACATCTGCTGAATACGCTCTATAGGGTGAAATAATTTGTGAATCAAAAACTACCCCTCAACAACCCTCCGAAGTAGAAAAATATTGTTACAATTGAAATACCCGTTGCTCGAAATTTTGAGACGGAAATGAACTAACTCACATCCGTTGAATACGCTCTATAGAGTGAAATAATTTGTGAACCAAAAACAACCCCTCAACAACCTTTCGAAGTAAGGAAATTCTTGAAACAGTTAATATACCCGTTGCTCAAAATTTTTCGACGGAAATGAACTAACTCACATCTGCTGAATACGCTCTATAGGGTGAAATAATTTGTGAATCAAAAACTACCCCTCAACAACCCTTCGAAGTAAACAGTTAATATACCCGTTGCTCGAGTTTTTTCGACGGAAATGAACTAACTCACATCTGCTGAATACGCTCTATAGGGTGAAATAATTTGTGAATCAAAAACTACCCCTCAACAACCTTTCGAAGTAAGGAAATTCTTGAAACAGTTAATATACCCGTTGCTCGAGTTTTTTCGACGGAAATGAACTGACTCACATCTGCTGAATACGCTCTATAGGGTGAAATAATTTGTGAATCAAAAACTACCCCTCAACAACCCTCCAAAGTAGAGACATCTTGAAACAGTTAAAAATACCCGTTGCTCGGGTTTTTCCGACGGCAATGAACTAACTTACATCCGCTGAATACGCTCTGTAGGGTGAAATAATTTGTGAATCAAAAACTACCCCTCAACAACCCTTCGAAGTAAGAAAATTCTTGAAACAGTTTATATACCCGTTGCTCCAGTTTTTTCGACGGAAATGAACTAACTCACATCTGCTGAATACGATCTATAGGGTGACATAATTTGTGAATCAAAATCTACCCCTCAACAACCCTTCGAAGTAAGAAAATTCTTGAAATATTTAATATTCCCGTTGCTCGAGTTTTTCCGACGGGAATGAACTAACTCACATCTGCTGTATAAGCTCTATAGGGTGAAATGATTTGTGAATCAAAATCTACCCCTCAACAACCCTTCGAAGTAAGAAAATTCTTGAAACAGTTAATATACCCGTTGCTCGAGTTTTTTCGACGGAAATGATTTAACTCACATCTGCTGGATACGCTCTATAGGGTGCAATAATTTGTGAATCAAAAACTACCCCTCAACAACCCTTCGAAGTAAGAAAATTCTTGAAACAGTTAATATACCGGATGTGAGTTAGTTCATTTCCCTCGGAAAAACCCGAGCAACGGGTATTTCAACAATATTTTTCTACTTCGGAGGGTTGTTGAGGGGTAGTTTTTGATTCACAAATTATTTCACCCTATAGAGCGTATTCAGCAGATGTAAGTCAGTTCATTGCCGTGGGAAAAACCTGAGCAACGGGTATTTTTAACTGTTTCAAGATGTCTCTACTTTGGAGGGTTGTTGAGGGGTAGTTTTTGATTCACAAATTATTTCACCCTATAGAGCGTATCCAGCAGATGTGAGTTAGTTCATTTCCGTCGAAAAAACTCGAGGAACGGGTATATTGACTGTTTCAAGAATTTCCTTACTTCGAAGGGTTGTTGAGGGGTTGTTTTTGGTTCACAAATTATTTCACCCTATAGAGCGTATTCAGCGGATGTGAGTTAGTTCATTTCCGTCGGAAAACCCTGAGCAACGGGTATTTTCAACTGTTTCACTGTTTCAAGATTTTTCTACTTTGGAGGGTTGTTGAGGGGTGGTTTTTGTTTCATTAATTATTTTATTGTTAAGAGCCTCTTCAACAACTGCGGAATGGTGCACTCACATAAGAAAATCACCAGGAAATACCATAAACGAAAAAAAAAGAAAAAAAAACCGTTGCTGTAAAACCGTTGCTGTTTTCACACCCGTGGTGAGTTTGATGGTCGAATAATCCCTTGATCTTCCATTGAAGTGACTTGTTTTTGTACCTCCTGTTTGTGTATTTCAGGATATCTATAGGATTTCGTATATATTGGAATATTGTCAGTAGTCTTAATATTATGTTTGATTTGGTTCGTAAAGGTTAATGGTATTCCATCGCAGTACATAATATCTCTATACTCATAACAAAGTTTTCTGATTGCGTCGTACTCTTCTTGGTTGAGATGTTCTAGTCGTAGATTTTTCAAATTTGCTTTCTGGAGATTTTCACAATTATTAGTTTCGTAGCTATATTCCATTGGTTCTGTTTGCAATGAGTTTATTTCAATTGTGCTTGGATATAGCTCTATATCTCGTATGTCTATGGTTTGTTCAGTATTCGTTGGATTTATGGCTAATGCGAAAATGTGATTTTGTTGAACTTGGTAGATTCCTGTAGGTATTTCTACGTCGTTATCGAAGTGGTGTCCAGATATAATTCCTTCTTGAATATCCATGTCGTTTACGGGTATTCTAATTGGTATTTCCGTTCTAGGTGGTATCGTGATTGAGTTCCAATTTTCATTTCATATATTTTTTTTTCTGATACAGTATCTCTGTGTGGGTGGATTTTTCTATCAGTAGAGCGGTATTTTTGCTTCCGGTGTTATCAAATATCCTTGGTCAAAATTTAGTATCGCTTTTAGTTTTTGAAGTAGGTCAATTCCTATCAATCCTTGATAATTTGGGTTGAAGTTAAATAAATAATGTTTTTGTAGAATATCTGGCTTGTTGAATATCTTGGAGAGATGAATTTTAATCGAATAACTATGATTAGTCGTTTGATGTGGAGTTAATATTTGGAAAAGATCGTTTTCCAAAATATCAGATAAATACTTATAAGCCAGCTCTTCATTTATCAATGTTTTAGTCGATCCTGTGTCTATCATGAATTTTGCATTTATTTCTGGTTTTATCATATAGGGAAGTCGATTTGTCGATGAGATGTTCACTTCTATTCGTTCTGTGAATTCTCCGAGGCTGTTATAGGAAAATTTTCGATATCTTCGAAATAATCTTGGTTTTCTGGAATGTTGTATGAATTTTCTTCTGTATTGAGTATTTCGTACTCTTGTCGAATATCTTCAGGGCTATTTTCTTGATGGTATACTTCTTCGAGTGTTTTCATTCTCATTGTATTTGTGTTCATTCTAGTATTTCCTGAGGATGTATCCATTGGTGTAGGTTTCGGTTGTTGTCTTTGTTGATATTGAGGTTGGTTTTGGTTAGGAAACATTCTAGAAGGAGTAGTTCTACTCAGGAAAGATTGGTTTGGGAAATTACGAAATTGTTGTTGGAATTGTTGTTGAGATTGTTGGAACGGTCTAGAGGGCCAATTTTGTTTAGGTTGTGACGTTTGATTGTTTGATATGTAAGGATTTCTTGATTGAGGAAGATATGTGGTATTTCTTATTGGGAGTGGATTAACTCTCAATTGGTGGCCTGTCTGTGGCTTTGTGTTATTAGGTCTCGACGGTCCAGGTGATTGATGGGATGCATTCAGTTGGTTTCGATGGTACATCATGTTTCTTCTTCAATCACAAGATGTGCTTCATATGGCTATTCAAGCCAGCAAGGAATGATTTGAGTGTCATTCCATCGTACAGTTGTCTTTTGGCATTACGAAAATTTGCATCTAAGTTGGTACAGTCTAGTTTATTCAAGAGTAGACTTCTCGAATCTATGCATTTATCGGCGAATGCAATGAGGATTCGTTCGATTTTTGTCGAAGCATATTCAAGTCTCTAAGCAGGGATTCTTCGTTTCGTTGGTCTCCATACAATGATATCAGGATGGCTTTAAGTTCAAGAAAAGTTGAAAAAGTTCTTGCCGAAATCATCATTGCTGCTTTTCCAACTAATTTGGTTCTTATATGAAGCATGGTGAAAGTTATTCGGGCAGGTTCGTTCTGAGGTGCCATTAAATTTAGGACAATCTCACATGCTTGTAGAAAGGCTGATAATTGTGTTGGTTCTCCATCGAATCTCGGAATGAGGTCTAGGTAGTCTTTTACGGAAATCTGTGGTGATGCCATTATTTCGTATTCTTCGATTATTTGGGGTAGTGCTATTGAAATTCTAGAGGGTTGTTCTGATTGGTTAGTATCGTCTAAGGGTTCAAGTCTGAGGGATAAAGCAAGGAGTTCTGCTAGTTCGTCAGGGTCAGTTGTAGACATGAACTTACAGAAATAAGAGCAATAGGCTCATCTCATCATAAGTCGGAAAACTATTGAAGGTCGAGGTTTCTGAGTCAACGATTTCTCGCGGTTGGTGATTGGTATCGTTTAACTTTGCATTGACCAATGATAACAGCTTTGTTGTCGTTGTTATCGTTTAAATCAAGTACAAGCAATGATATCAATTTCTTCTCACTCTTCTCTCGATGGTTTCTTTGAAGATGGTTTCTTTCTTCAGGGTTATTTTTCTATACGCGATTTCGTTCACATGTGATCTCTGAAAAATAACTCCAGATCTTGTTTCTTCAAGGACTTACAATAATATAGGCACTTCGACACCTAAATTATTGTGTGCAAAGTCTCACGATGTCTTCTTTTTCTTCTTTGACTTCGTGGCTTCTTTGGTTCTCTTGGGGTTGTTGTTTCTGGGCGATTCCAGTCAAATACTCGGTGTACAAACAACGGTGTTTTCGTTCCTGGGCGATTCCAGTCAAATGCACGATGCACGAACGATTTTCGTTTGATTATTATGGAAGACGAAAGTTCTCTTCTCGATTTGATTCAATTTGGTTTGTAGATTCTTTTTTTTTTGTTAACTGTAGAAACAGAAATCGAATACAAAAACGATTTCAAAAATCCTACCGACTGCGCCAGTTAAGTTTCCGTACCGAGCGAAAGGTTTTTAAAAAAGAATATTTATTTGGTCACGAAAATTAACAATATTTGTTTGGGATGAATTGATCAAAGCTTACAAGATTCGTCGCGACATAATAATGCGGAATCCTACGTTCTAATTCTATTATATGGTGAAAAAGCACTATCAGCATTTCCGTAGGTGGTTATCAAGGTTTCATGTATAATAACTAGCGTGTCGATCGCTGCTTCGCTCAGTTCGCTCTGGCCGCGCTCTCCCACCACTGCTATGCGTGGTATGCAAAAAAGTTGATTGTTCCCACCCCGAATTGGTATTTCGACGGTAAGTAAGGTTATGTTTATTTTAACGACAGCAGTGGTGTAGTTATCGCAGATTATCTGAGTGAATTATTGCTAAAAAAAAACAAATTTCATCTAATATACTCCCCTATGTAGGTGATAATATGTTATTGTTTTAGGTTTCCTGTAAATCCTGAGCGCAGGCGAAGGTGGATCTCTCTTTTAGATTTAGAGAACCTGCATATCATAAAATATGCTCAAATTTGCTCACAACATTTTGATCAAAGCAATATTATAATCACCCAAATAAGTGGTCGATGGCAAATAAGACCAAATGCTGAGCCCCAATTGAACACCGCAGTGTTTACCGAGGCTTCATCTTTCAGTTAAAAGAAATTATAACATACTCACTTGGAAACACATCAACAATCACCACGGATATCTAAACTGTTGCATTTTTTTTCATCACAGTGTGATAATTTTTTATATTTTTTTCAGTTTGGACTCCATCATGAGCACTCCTCCAAAAAAACATCTTGGGTGAACTTTAAGTTGAAGTAGTCAATTAAATATTATTTTGTGGATAACCTATTTCATACTGAGCTTCATATTCTATCTGGTTTTATAATTTCGTTGTAAAAACCTTAATTGTGTATAACGTTCAGATCGCTAGATGTTGATTTTGGATTTCAGCCCTCAGATCTACCTGAAGTCATTGCTGAGCAAAAGGATGCGGACACCTCAAATTTGTAATCAAAGGAATAATATATTTTTGCAATAAATAATATTCAATGAATTTTACAGAATGTTGCCTGGAACCAAACATTTTGAACTGAAGCCCTTGTCGCCGTCTACAGAAACAACAGAGACTGCTTCAGCATTTGGAGACCATATTTATGACGATGAAGTTTTATCGGAACATTCGATTTTCATTTCAAAATTCATTTTGAGGTCTTATTTCAACATAAGAATTTATTACGAAACGATTGAAAAACTAGATTTGAGCAAAACCAGTAGATCTAGAAGTATAAATACGAAAACAATATTGTTTAGAAATGAATGAAAATGTCTATTCACCTATTATTGTAGCCTAAGTTGTATAAATATAATGTACCTATTTATATTCCAGTATCCAACCAAGTTAATATATTGTTATCTTAAAAAAAGATTTCTATTCTTCTATTCGCCACAAAAAACCACACGCCAGTCCCGCCACTGGTGCAGATAAGAGTGAACGTTTTCAGCGTTGCCGTTTTTGAAGCTATCTCTCTCTAACTTATATAAAACTTCGGAAGTATGTATGATTGCAAACAAATGGTATTTCATGAATGAAATGTTATGTCTATGGTACGCACCTTTACGGTCGCCTGCTCTCTGGAGCGACTGAATAGATCGCGTGCAGTGGTCAGGCGGGTGTGGAATATCCCTCCAAACACCACTTACCATTATTCAGACCACATACACACACAATCACTATCACTAAAAACACTATACTATATGAAAACTATGACTAGATATTATTTTGTTGTTTTGCTTGTCGCAAGAAAAGGCCTTGAAACTAGACTAGACAACTAAGTGCCAGCACGTCTGGCTGGCTAGACAGTGTTGTGAAGTTACACTTCACACCCTCTACGAGGTTTTAGCATGAATAATTACTAATTATTATATTCTATATTTCATTCCAGTTGCTTATTTAAGAAACTTGTTGATATTTATCAGTTACACTTGTTACGAAAGATAACATGATGTCATATGATGTTAGGTATAACATTACATTTTCGCTGAATTCTCTGTTCCAATTAAACGATATCATGAATGCTGACCAACACAAAATGCCATGTTAAACATCGTGTTGTCAAGTGAAATCTGATTGGTTAGTAGAATTGTATTCTTCATTTTAATTTGTCAAATTTGATGTCATGAAAGCGTCGCTTCTGTGACGAAGCGTCGCATATAAAACTAAGGAAGCCAGCAAAGGGCGGGGATTTTGCCACAAGACTTGTAACACCGAACATCTAACCTGTACCTGTATTCATCACTATCAACATCAAGTGACCTATAGTGAATAAACACAGCCAACAGTACCCTGAGTATCATTTAGCTCACCCTATCCAACCCGCAACACAACAGTGGTGTCAGGTGTGTGAGGTACTAAATTTCCAGCGAATAGCCAATAGCGAAAGTTTTTCTGTTGCTTCATTGGTGTTGGAATACCTACGAAAAAGTTGCGTTGGATTCAATAGGGTTTAGTAAAGTAGCTATAGATACTCAGCAATGTGAGTGCAGTTTATGGTTCATCAGTTCCGGCGTCTTGAGGAGAAACTATTGAAGCTGCGCATCAGTTCCTGAATACTTCCAGACTTCAGGGGTAGCTACAAGAAGTCAACTCCGTTCCGGATCTCTTGGGCAGTGCAGTGCAGTTGTGTGCAACGGGCAAAATTCAACAAAAACATTCTTCACGACTAAATTAGGTAACAAATTTGGACCATTGTATATTTTGTTTATTTTTTTGGACAATTCTAAATTCTTATGGTTGATGAAACAGAAAACGAACTAGAAATTCCAGTCATAGAAATTCCAAATAACATCCCAGAAATGGCATTCAATTCTGATTCCTGAGTTTGATGGTAACCGAGAAAAATTACATAAATTCCTTTCATGCTGTGATGTTGTATGGGGAACTGCGACTACAAGGGCTCAACAAGATATGTTTTTAAATATTACTAAAGCTAAATTGTCAGGCACAGCGTATAACATTATCAAATACAAAACTATAAATGATTGGCCAGCTTTTAAAAACATTTTGCAAAATCAGTACCTTGAACGACGGACAATCGCTCAAATTCAAACAGAACTTTTAAACTCTGGACAATATCCTAATGAAGATGTTCGGAGTTTTGCAAATCGAATTGAACGATTAACTCTAGACCTAACAGACGCATGTATTGCTAGTGAAGGACAACAAGCTCAAAAAGTTATTGAAAATTCAAATAAAAAATCTGCATTGAAGGCATTTGTCGAAGGACTTAGGGGTCCAATTCAATTAGTCATAAAAGCCAGTCGATTCGGAAATTTCACGGAAGCTGTAGAAGCTGTCTGTGAAGAAGAGCGAAATTATAAAAGTGTGCGAAATCTTCAAAATTCTCATTATCCTAGAGATAAAGAGTTCAAAAAAGTCAAATGTTTCAAATGTGGTAGAAATAATCACACGACCGATCAATGCTTTTTGAATTCAAATTTCAGAACCACTCCTTCCTATCCAAATCATCAATCCCGAAATCCTATCATAAAATCCGAAGCAAACGTCAACAACATCCAATTAGAATGCAGATATTGCAGAAAACCCGGGCATACAATAGATGAATGTCGTAAGCGAAAATATAATAATGAACGAAATCAAAATAATCATTTCCGCCAGCCTAACTATCGCTCGAATTCAAATTCAGATTCTAGAAATCGCTATAAAAACTCAAATCATGCAGAAAACAGTTCCCTAAAATATCGGCATCAGGGAAACGATCTAGGGCCGAGTACGTCCAACAACGGCAGTGCGACTCGGGCCCGGGATCTCAGAACTGCTATGTAATGAATTCCTTACAAGGACAATTTGGCATCACGAACTCAAATAATAATTCCCAAATTCAATCTAATTCATATAAAAATCACGAAGTAAACAAAGATGATTTCCAAGTATTCACAATCTCAAATGTCGATTCATCCTGTGTAAATCTACCTCTACTACTCCCAATGACAAAATCCGCTAATTTACTATTAGATACAGGGTCCGATATAAGTTTAATCAAACTCGGTGAAGTTGAAGATGATGCATTAGTCTACACTGAGAAAACAATCAAAATCAAAGGTATCACAAATGAGTGTGTGAGATCCATAGGTATAAGTTTTGGTGAGATAAAACTGTCAGATGACATAACTATAACTCAAATATTTCATTCGTTCCTGATGATTTTTCAATAACTACTCAAGGAATTCTAGGAAAAGATTTTTTATCAAATTTTAAGGCAAATATCAATTACGAAACGTCACTCTTAACGATACCTATCGAAAATTTGAGGTTTTCTTTTAAGTTAACCAGTCCTTATGATATTGTAGTGCCTCCAAGATCCTAAATATTCACAAGAATACATACGAAACTAACGAAACATATGCTTTGTTTAAATAAAGAAATTAAGCCTGGACTATATACCAGTAATTGTATAGTAGAACCGAAAACTGGTATTTGTACAATTAGTCTCATAAATTCCAATGAAGAATCAGTCAATTTCAACTATCTAGATCTAGATTTTGATGATCTTAAAAATTATCAAGTTCTGAATTTCACCAATTCTAACGAACGTGAACGAATTGCAATGCTTGAAGCTCAAATTGATACAAATCATATGAATTCCGACAGAGTCAATTTTACAAATTTGCCAAAATTTTAATGATCTATTTCATTTAGAAGGTGATAAACTGACATGTACCGACGCTATTACCTATTCAATCCCACTCAGTTCTAAAAAACCTGTTTATGTTGAACCTTACAGGCTTCCACAGCATCAAAAAGGTGAAATCGAAAGTCAAATTAAAAAACTTCTGGACGATGACATTATTGAACCAAGCCACTCTCCTTACAACTCTCCTATACTTATAGTTCAAAAAAAACCAGATAAAGACGGAAACAAACGTTGGCGTCTAGTAGTAGATTATAGGAAATTAAATGACATAACCGAATCAGATGCTTATCCACTCCCAAATATAACTGAAATCATTGATAGTCTAGGTAAATCCAAATACTTCTCAGTTATCGACTTAGCTAGCGGATTTCATCAGATTCCACTTAGCAATGAAACTAAACCATTGACAGCTTTCTCTTTTTATGGTCACTATCAGTATAAACGCCTTCCCTTTGGGTTAAAAAATTCTCCCTCTGTGTTTTCTCGATTAATGTCAAATGTGTTGACAGGATTACAGGGTGTCAAATGCTTTGTTTACCTGGATGACATTGTCATGTTCGGAAACTCATTGAATGATCATAATAACAAACTAATCGATATATTTAGCAGATTACGCGGGAATCAATTGAAATTACAGCCAAGTAAATGCGCTTTCCTACGTAAAGAAATAAATTATTTGGAACACATTATCACGGAACATGGCGTCAAACCCGACCCAGGAAAAGTTTCGTCTGTGAAAAGTTTCCCAGTTCCAAAGAATGAAAAAGATGTAAAAGCATTCCTTGGTCTTGCATCCTATTATCGCCGATTTCGCAAAATTAGCATATCCGTTGAACAATTTATTGAAAAAAAGTGGAATTTCACTGGTCACCCCTTTGTGATGATGCATTTGCCTCGCTCAAGGAAAAACTCATTAGTCCGCCAATTCTACAATTCCCGAATTTTGAACTTGAATTTATTTTAACCACAGACGCTAGTCAATATGCTATTGGTTCTGTACTTTCACAAGGTGAAATAGGCTCTGATTTACCCGTAGCATATGCAAGTAGAACACTTAATAAGGCAGAACAAAATTATTCCACCATTGAACGTGAACTTCTAAGCATAACTTGGTCAGTTCAACATTCTAGGCCTTATCTTTTTGGAAAGAAGTTTAAAATTGTGACGGATCATAAGCCTCTAACATATCTGTTCTCCCATTCAAATCCTTCCTCCAGACTCACCAGATTAGACTACGTTTAGAAGAATATGAATATCAGATAATATTCAAACGCGGAATCCAAAATACAAATGCTGATTGCTTATCTCGAATACGTACTATAACTATAGAACCGGACTCTACATATGAAAAATATTTGACCAAAATTGAAACGAAAATCATAAATAACCCAAATATTACTGATACTGACGTAAGCATTGACGAATGTCCAATAGAAGATGATATTGTTCATTTCACCGACAGAACATTCACCTCTTTACCAGACTATCGTGACAGCGAACTCGAACTAACCTCTCAAGGACAAAACTTACACGGAATCGCATATCTTAATTCAGATGGACAATATTTTCTCTATCTCATCATAAAAGACTCTAAATTTAATAAAGCAGATTACAAAGACGTCTTCATTTCGTTACAGAACTTGAAAAAGTTTTGTTTATCTCACAAAATCGGAAAACTTGCTATATCAAGGAAATTGATTGCTAATGAACAATTAAAAATTGAAGCTATACGAATAATGCTACGATATGTCTTCAAGAGTACAAAAATCAAAATCAAAATATGTCATGACAACGTAAAAAAAAGACTTAACTCAGGACGAAATAACCAAAATTTTGATAGAATATCACTGTTCTTTCAAGGGGGTTGATACCTCGAAATGACTCAGGAGAGAAAAATGGATTGTCGACAGAAGCTGAGCGGTAAGATCTTAAAACCTTAGGCACTGTTTGGGGTGATGTTAGGGGGTGCTTGTGACGGGCCGGCCGGCGTTCTTGCGGTCTCTTTTTGGAGCTGGTTGTCTTCCCTCGGGACCTACGCGCGATAGCACTGATTTCCCGAAGTTGGGATGAAATGGTTATCTTGAAAAATGTTCCTATTTACGTCTGAATGACGGGAAAGGTGATTGCAAAGTTTTGTCGATATAGACAAAAAAAGCGTGGTTTGTTTTGTACTCGATCGACACTCGCGTGGAGAACTCTGATGCGCACACACACACACAGCTTATTTTAAAATCTTAAAGAATTTTTACGCGGATACAATGTTAACATACACCGTGAGCCAAACACGGATAGCAGATTTTGCTTTTCTTGAACAAACGACTATTTTTAAATTAACACGAAAGGACATAACAGGATAGGACTGGAACCACCTAAAATGCGAAGAATTTTATGAAGATTGTTCAGGAGCTGACTCCAGAGGTAAGGGACACAGTTTCGAAACTGGTCTCTTTAAAATTGTACATTTGACGTTTTTACGGTGGCAACTCGCACATAGCCATCGGGGCCCGGAAATGTCTCAACGATTCGCCCTAAATTCCACTTCAAGGGAGGAATATTTTCAGTTTTGATGATGACTAAAGATCCTTTCGCTATGGAAGCCGAAGGAATACTCAACCATTTCGTTTTTTGTTGTAAAGTATTAAGATACTCTTTCGACCACTGTGTCCAAAAATCTTGATGCATGCGAGTAAGGAGTTGCCAGCGCGAAAGGCGGTTAACGGGAATTAATTTTAAATCAGTTTCGGGGGGAGCGGTCAACGGACTCATGGTGAGAAAATGACCGGGCGTTAACGCAGTGAAATCGTTAGGATCATTGCTGAAAGGGGTGAGGGGACGAGAGTTAAGGAGGGCCTCAATTTGAATTACCACAGTTTCCAACTGTTCATAAGTGAGCACCTGATTGCCAACTACCCTTACGAGGTGAGACTTGACAGACTTAATGCCTGCTTCCCATAACCCTCCAAAGTTTGGAGCGGCACTGGGAATGCGGTTGAAAGTGATAGCCTCTCGAGAAGTGGCATCAGATAAACAACTATTCAATTGGCGATAAGCGCCACGAAAATTTGTGGCGCCGTCGCTGTAGATTGCGTGACAATGTCCTCGCCGAGCAAGAAAGCGACGTAATGCAGCAAGGAATGCATCAGATGTCAAATCTGAGGCCAATTCCACATGAATAGCTTTGGTGGCAAAGCAAATGAAGAGACAGTGGTAAGTTTTGACGAAAATTTTCGCACCACGCATCCGGTGTGAGACAGTAGTGAAAGGGCCAGCGTAATCAACTCCTGTGTGCAAAAAGGGTTTGAGACGTGAAATACGAGGAGCAGGGAGGTTGGAGTGCGATCGGCTTGGTGCGGAAACATCGGACACATTTCGTAAGAATGTGGCGTACTGAACGCTTGAAACACGGAATCCAGAACTGTTGAGCAATAAGATATTGAACAGTCTGAATTCCGGCGTGGAGATATTTTACGTGGATATTTTCGATGATCACATCGGTGAGCCTACTAGTCTGCGGAAGAAGAGCAGGAAATTTTCGATTATAGGGAAGGGGCGCATGTCGGAGTCTGCCACCGACTCTCAGAATTCCTTCAGGATCGAGAAATGGCGATAACCTTTTCATTGCCTTAGGAAGGGGTTTTTCTAAGCGAATCGCTGTGATTTCATTAGAAAAGTGTACAGACTGAAAGTGTTTTACAAAAACCTTCAGGGCTTCATTTAGTTCATGCGCAGTTAACCAACCTGATGGACATGTTTTTTGTCGAACGTAAACTATAAACCGACGAATGTAGCATAATATTCTCAGGCAAGTGGAAAGAGATGAGTGATTGCTCAGAATATCATCTAAAATATGAGTTTCACACATGGTTACGGTGAGTGTCAAGCGTCTTTCCTCCTCAAGTGCTTCGACGGAAAACAAATCAACGGTTGAGGCTGGAAATCGATCATTCGAAGAAAGAAAGGGAGGTCCCGCCCACCATGAGGAACAATGAACAAGCTCTAGAGGAAGAAGACCTCGCGATCCATAGTCTGCAGGATTGTTAGCAGAAGCTACATGATACCAGCAATCCGGTGGAACTTCAGCTGGAATTGAAGCGACTCGGTTGCTTACAAAGGTTTTCCATCGATAAGGAGGTGATTTCAACCAATATAGGGTAATTGTGGAGTCTGACCAGCAGCACGTTCGAGTGAATGTGAGTTTAGCCACATAGGCTCGCCGAATGTATGAAACTAGCCGAACAGCTAAAACAGTCGCACAAAGTTCTAGTTTGGGAAGTGAAATCCTTTTAAGCGGTGCAACCTTGGATTTTGCACAGACAAAGTGTGTAGATATTTCACCAGAAGATGAGGTGATGACAAAATAGAGAACAGCACAGTAACCTTTCTCACTTGCGTCACCAAAGCAGTGAATTTCACAAGATTCAAAATGTGGAGGGGTGATTTGACGAGGCACATTTATTTCAGATATAGACCCAAGCTCGGATACATATTTATTCCAAAAGCGAGTGAGATCCCCTGAGGGTTCTTCATCCCATTCGAGTTTACACATCCATAGTCGCTGGATTAAATGTTTCAAAAGGAAGGTGAGGGGTGACAGAAATCCCAAAGGGTCGAAGATGCGGGCAACATTTGAAAGAATATTGCGTTTTGTACACGGTTTTTCATCAGACTGAAGAAGGAATCTGAAACAGTCTGAAGAAGGGTTCCACTGAAGGCCCAAGACTTTGTGGGAACTTTCAGGTGATGATTCGAAAGAAATTGGATCGATCGCTCGAAAAGAGAGTGGTAAATGGGTTAAAACGGAAACGTCATTGCTTGCCCATTTTCGCAATTCGTGCCCTGCTCCTTTAAGTAATTGAATTAATTGATATTGTAGAGACATAACAGATTCAAGAGAAGAGCTTCCGCTGACAATATCATCGACAGAAGTGTCGTTTTCCAAGGCTTCAGCTGCGAGCGGAAATTGGTTTCTCTCGTCCTTGGCCAGCTGCAACAGAGTTCGTATCGCCAAAAAGGGAGAAGGAGATAGACCATATGTTATCGTATTGAGACGATAATCTTTAACGGGTTCTTGAGGAGAAAACCTCCACAGGATCCTTTGATAATCTCTCTGAATAGGAGTTACATTGATTTGTCTGTACATCATCTTGATGTTAGCAGTGAAAACATACGAGTGAAAACGAAAATTAAGGAGAATGGTTACAATGTCACGTTGTAACTTAGGACCGATGAATAGGTTTTCATTGAGTGAAGTTTGATTGGGAAGTTTAGCAGAGCCATTAAAAACGACTCTTAACTTGGTGGTAGCGCTCTCGGGCCGGAGAACACAATGATGGGGTATGTAAAAGGTGTTATGAGAGGTTGAAGGTTCGGAAACAAGCTCCATATGATTTAGGTCGATGTACTCTCTCATAAAGGCTCTATATTGGTCATAGATTTCAGGAATTTTCTGCAGTCGATTTTCAAGAGATAGGAAACGATTAAGGGCAAGATTTCGAATTCCAGGAAAGGATGGATTAGGGTTGCGAAAAGGGTAGTGAACGGTGAATCGTCCAACGTCATCTCGTTGGAATGTTTCCAGGAAATGCCTCTCGCAGGCTTCATCATCAGGGGAGATGGATTGTATTTCAGGGACAGATTCGATTTCCCAGAATTTTCTCACACATTCTTCTAAGGTCGAAAAGCTGCTGAGAGTACAGAAAAGTGAAACAACCGAAGAAGGCCGTGGTGAGGCGATTTTCCCCATCAAGACGTAGCCAAAAATTGTGTTGATAGCATCAGGCTCTCCATCAGCTCCGGAAATACGACCATTCAATAAAACTTTTGAAAAAACATCTGCACCTAATAACAGATCAATGTTTCCTGGACTATAAAAGTTTTCATCTGCCAAAGTGAGATTATCAAGATATGAGAAAGTATTTGAGAGAACGGTGGAAGGCAACTCGTCACGAATTTTGGGAAGAACGACTACATCAACGTTTAACACAGTCGGCGGTTTTCGATGGTTAGCTAAAGTATTCATGGAGCCTAGGCCATTGAGTTGTAAAGAGAAATTAGTGGAAGTCAAACCAAGGCGACTTAGACATTTCTTTGTGTCATGCTTCCGCTGTCCAACAAGCATCGGAAGGGTTGATAGTTACCCTTACAGTCGAGAATTTCAACACGAGCCGTTGACAGCAGGACCCGAGCGTCAGAAGAAGCAAAGCCAGTATGCGTTGACGCCATGGGGGGAGCATTCTGAGAAGAACGTTGAGAGTTCGAAGATTCCGTAACGGGCCTTATAGTAGAAGTGGTTGAAACATGATCCGAAGTTACAAAAATAGAGGGAACTCTTTTTTCAAAATGCAATGAAGTATGATGACGTAATCCACACCGATGACACGTGATAGACGATTTACAATTTTTTAAACTGTGAGAATTACGCAAGCAATTAATGCAAAGATGAAGATTTTTTGCGAATTGATAGCGGTCATTGGGAGTTTTGTTAATAAAATCACGACACTTGAAAAGCATGTGATTCGATTTACTGGATACACAGACAAGATTGTGATCCGAATCTCGGTTGGAGTTATGATTGGTTTGTACTAACAAGGAAGTTGAGGTCCGAGGAGAGAATGATGTTCTCTGAGGCTCAGATCTTTTTTGACTCAATTTGCCTTGACGAGAGATATTTAAATTGTCTAATGCCGCACAGTGTTGTGAAAGAAAATCAAATAAGTTTTGGAAGGATGGTGAATCAGATGAGTTGTGATGAAGTTCAAACCTGGTAGCGATTGAAACATCGATTCGTTTGAGCAGCATTTGAACTAAAATAAAATCCCATTGATCTGTGGGAAATTTCAGGACTTTCAAAGCTGCAATGTTTTCTGCAAATGTGTCTAGTGAATTGCGTAATTCTTGAGGATTGTCACCTGTTTGTCTGGGCGTGCTCTCGATAGCAGCCCAATGCGCAGCTGCAATCAAACGAGAATTTTTATATCGTTTAGTGAGCATTTCGTAAGCAATGCGGTAATTATTTGACGTTAGAGGCGAAGTTTTGACTAGAGCCAAAGGTGGACCTTTGAGCGATGTTAGCAAATAGTTGAATTTTTCGACATCACTCAATTTTGTATTCTTGTCAATGAGTGCATCGAACATATCGATGAAAGAGGGAAATGAGGTCGTATCACCACCAAAAGTGGGTAACTGAAGTTTTGGGAGTGAAAAATTTGGAGTACTGTCACTTTGAGGTTCCGGATTTGAAGGTGGAAGCCGAGCATAAAATGATTTTATTGTGTAGAACATTCTCTCGAAACCTTTCCGAATATTATCCTCATCATCAAACGATGCTTCATTATCATCGACTAAATCTCCTACAACTACATTATGACCTTTAAAAAATTCCTCTCTGATGCTTTCAATATTTTCATACCAAACTTTGAACAAAGTGATTGCCTCATACTCTGACGCAGCGATAGCCTTAGTGGCTACCTCATAAAGTTCCTCAAGTTTTTTAATTTGACTCTTACGAGATAATCTTGCCCTTTTAACTTTATCTGTGGACATTTTGAATTGGAAGATTAATTGGTATGAATCTTCCCTCAAAATTTTTTTTACTCAACACCGAGCCAATCGCAAGAAACTTTCGCGAACCACTTGGTATACCGACGCGCCAAATGAATGACGATTTACCTGAGATAGGTGTGATTGGTGTCGCGGAAGGCAAGCGTTCCAACCTATTTCAGAGCACCGATATGCGATGAAAGATAAATGAATGAATTGTAGTCGACGTACGGAACGATGTCCCTTACCACTGGTCTCGTGTGTTGAAAAGAGATAACTTCAAAACTGGATGTTATCTAGAATTATTTGAACTGGAGGTCTCCTAGCTCGTTTGTTTTGATTTTTTTTTTAAACCGATAACTGATTTGAGAATCTATGAAAATATGAAATTGTTATTATGTAAATGCAATTAAATCACCATAATTTCAATTAACTGACTCAGAATCTGCCATCCGTGCTCGAACAGGACCATTGAATGTTCTTTCAAGGGGGTTGATACCTCGAAATGACTCAGGAGAGAAAAATGGATTGTCGACAGAAGCTGAGCGGAGTCTTTAAGATCTTACCTTAGGCACTGTTTGGGGTGATGTTAGGGGGTGCTTGTGACGGGCCGGCCGGCGTTCTTGCGTTCTCTTTCTGGAGCTGGTTGTCTTCCCTCGGGAACTAAGCGCGATAGCACTGATTTCCCGAAGTTGGGATGAAATGGTTATCTTGAAAAATGTTCCTATTTACGTCTGAATGACGGGAAAGGTGATTACAAAGTTTTGTTCGATATAGACAAAAAATGCGTAGTCTGTTTTGTACTCGATCGACAGTCGCGTGGAGAACTCTGATGCGCACACACACACACAGCTTATTTTAAAATCTTAAAGACTTTTTACGCGGATACAATGTTAACATACACCGTGAGCCAAACACGGATAGCAGATTTTGCTTTTCTTGAACAAACGACTATTTTTAAATTAACACGAAAGGACATAACAGGATAGGACTGGAACAATCACATTAATCCTTTAGGAGGACATGAAGGACTCCAACGAACATACGAGAGAATTAAACAGTACTACAAATGGCAAAAAATGTACAAGGATATCAAAAAATTCATCCGAACCTGTGAAAAATGTCAAAAGAACCAAAATTCGCGAAAAACCAAATTACCCATGACAGTAACTACGACTTCTACCAGACCGTTCGAAAAGATATTTTTAGACATAGTTGGAGCACTCAACGAGACAGAAAATCACAATAAGTATTTGTTAACATTCCAAGATGACTTATCAAAATTTTCCATTGCTATTCCTATTCCAAACCAGACAGCAAACACAGTAGCATATAATTTCACGACAAAAATCATTTGCCAATACGGTACACCTACATTTTTAGTTACCGATCAAGGAACAAATTTTCTTAGCGAAATTTTCAAGGAGACTTGCCGCTTATTGAAAATTAAACAAATTCAATGTACTAGTTTTCATCCTTGAAGTAACGGTAGTTTAGAAAGATCACATCGAACTCTTGTCGAATATTTGAGAAACTACATCAACAAGGATATGAACAATTGGGACGAATTTATGTCTTTTGCAACATTCGTTTTCAACACTACTCCCAGCACGTCGACTAATTTCACTCCTTTCGAGTTACTTTACGGACATAGAGCCAAAATTCCTTCAGCTTTAACAAAATCTCCTGAAATACTTTACAGCTACGATGATTATTATAATGAATTGAAATCACGCATGCAACATTCACACGAAATAGCTAGAGAAACTATTAACAAGAAAAAACAAATTTCAAAAGATTAATATGACGAAAACATAAAATTACTAGATATCAAAGTAGGAGACAAGGTTTTACTAAAGAATGAATCAATTATCACAGGAAAAACGAAAAAGCTACAACCGTTATATACAGGGCCGTACGAAGTTATATCTATAGACTCCGACGTAAACTGTACCATTATGATTAAGCGTAAACCCACCAAAGTTCACATGAATAGATTAAAGCGATTTAATGATTAATATCGAAAATAATCCCAAATAAATGATTCCTTTTGTTACAGAAATCCCATTAGTAATGTGTTCCCTCAAGTTCATGTTTTATTGGAGCCTTATCCATGTCATATTTTATACCTCCCGAGCCAATAATAGACCAAGTACGTATTATAATATCACTCCCATCGAAAGCAGTCCTGGTCTTTATTACGAAAAAATTGGACAACTAAGCCTTTTCAATGATAAATGGAAATTATTAACATATTTAGAACTAGAAAATTATTACGATGAATTCAAATCACTCAACTTTTACAGTAAAGAAATTCAAAATATTTGTAGTATGGCTGAAAGTCGAAGCGACTGAGTGTGATTCTTTCAATATCGCTATTAAATACTCAATAAATAATATTCAAATTGAAGACAAATTGATAATGGAAATGTTAGGCGTAGAAAATAATCATTCAAGAGAAATTTACAAAAGAGGATTAATTAATGTGATAGGAACAGTTTCCAAAACCTTATTTGGAACATTAGATTCGGAAGATGCTGAATATTATGATAATCAAATTCAGAAATTGAAAGCGAACGAAAATCACTTAGCAGAACTTTTGAAACAACAAATGTCTATAGTGAAAGGTACTGTTTATGCAACAAATTCAACTGTATTTCAATTCCAGAAAGATATAAAAACGTTAGAAAATAGGTTAAATGATTTCCAAGATATACTGAATAATTTTAGTAATAACCAGAGTAGGATAGATTTTGAACTAGAAGTTACTTCGAAAATAAATGAGTTGGTGAACATTTCTAATTTAATTCAGATGACATTCAAAATGCAACAAGATAACCTTTTAAATATAGTGATGTATGCTATAAGAGGTTTACTTCATCCATTGGTAATAAGTCCTATCAAACTAATTCAAGAACTCTCAAATCTTCAAAACTATATGGATGGATTAAATTTCCCTGTTAGTCCGTTAGTCCGTTACAATGACAAAATAGCATTCTTAATATTGATACCATTAGTTAGAGCTCGTGTTTATAGGCTGGTTCATGCAACGTTCATTATAATTACATTACAATTATATTATGATTAGGAAAATTTGAATCGCTAATACTGATGCGGCGAGTTCATGCAATGCATTAGTGTATTTTCATTACATTAGTCCACTAAGAAGTTGGCCAACTTTCAACTATGCATTATAATTACATTATATTCGCAGTGAAAACAGCTAATTCGCATGCGCCAGGATGTCATTTGCTAGACATAGAGCATGAAATCGAATTCCTGTCACTTCTCCTCACACAAAATCTGCGGTTTCGTGACCTTTTCTTTCGAACCTATACAAGCAAAGACATAATCAATGAAGATAACAAAAGTCCAATACGCTGTGAAGACAAAAAATAATTATTAAACACATACAGATGCATTCCACAATTAGTTGAATTTCAAATATAACACATGGTAAAAATCTGAAGAGTCTCAATAAGCATGCACTAATGCGCTGTTAATGTGTTGCATGAACGGGGAGTTTTTCTTAAGTGATAATATAATTATATTATGATTAAAATGTAATTATAATGAACATTGCATGAACCAGCCTTATGACATCATGAAACTCTCAAGTCTTCCTACAGAAATAACCGAAAATAAATTGCATTCATCATGCCTCAAAAACCATTTTTAATAATCGACTCTATCAAACAGCACTATTTTATGATGGATGAAATCGAACTATCAGCTTGCAAATCTCCAGTTCATAGTACTTTCGTTTGCGAACAAAGAAAACCGATTTTATTAGTACATCTTCATGGTGGCTGTGAATCAAATCTGTTCATACCATCCACTGATATTCCAAAATCATGCGGAAGAAGGATAATTCAGTTAGATTACCCAATTTTTATTCAACTAGCAAATTCAAATTCTTGGTTATATGCCGTACCCATCGAAGAATATGTAGATATAAATTGTAAAAAAAGTAAACAACGCATAACCTTGAAATTACACTATACGGGAATAATTCAGCTGCAAGCAAATTGTTCAGCGTACACAAAAACTATGATACTAAATCCACATCAGCAGTTTTCAAGTGAATTGTCAGTTAGTTATGTACCTCCTCTAAATATCAAGAGAGAAATAAATTTCAATATTAGCCTATTACAATCTAGTAATTTTTCCAAATTGAATGCACCCACTATAGTCGAATCAAATGACTTAAATGTTCTTGCAAAAATAAGTCAAGATATAAATTCATTAGAATTCCAACATAATGATACGGATGAGATGTTCCATTTGAAATTCATAACCTTACACAATATTCTCACGTATTTGCTGATTATCATTTTCATCCTCGGTGTTTTGTTGTATGTTTTCGTACCGAAAGCGAAACGATACTTTAGAAATATTGCATTACAGAAAGACGCGACAAATCGTAAAAATGTTGACGATCGGGATATGCAAGTTGAAGTTGAAGAAAGCCAGGGGCGTGCAGAAAATTGCACTAATCCTAGGTACAATTTTCAAAAATAGGGGGGAGATATTGTGAAGTTACACTTCACACCCTCTACGAGGTTTTAGCATGAATAATTACTAATTATTATATTCTATATTTTATTCCAGTTGCTTATTTAAGAAACTTGTTGATATTTATCAGTTACACTTGTTACGAAAGATAACATGATGTCATATGATGTTAGGTATAACATTACATTTTCGCTGAATTCTCTGTTCCAATTAAACGATATCATGAATGCTGACCAACACAAAATGCCATGTTAAACATCGTGTTGTCAAGTGAAATCTGATTGGTTAGTAGAATTGTATTCTTCATTTTCATTTGTCAAATTTGATGTCATGAAAGCGTCGCTTCTGTGACGAAGCGTCGCATATAAAACTAAGGAAGCCA
The DNA here is from genome assembly GCA_963576655.1 of Gastrophysa polygoni. NCBI lineage: Eukaryota > Metazoa > Arthropoda > Insecta > Coleoptera > Chrysomelidae > Gastrophysa > Gastrophysa polygoni. The sequence continues at coordinate 29,803,417 of OY755083.1, forward strand.
GCAAAGAGCGGGGATTTTGCCACAAGACTTGTAACACCGAATATCTAACCTGTACCTGTATTCATCACTATCAACATCAAGTGACCTATAGTGAATAAACACAGCCAACAGTACCCTGAGTATCATTTAGTTCACCCTTTCCAACCCGCAACACAACAACAGCCTGTCGCGGAATGACATACTAAGATGTCGCTCGACCATCTGGACACCTGGCTGTCCTGAACTGAGCTAATGGGCAGTCATGTATGAAGAACTAGCATATAAAATAATGATAATAATAATGAATTTAATTGCTTCAAAAACATGGTTAACCGCGATGAATACAAGTGAGAAAAGAATATACTATTCATCTAACATATCATGAATTGAATATAGTGATCTAGTACTAATAATAGCAACATTACGGCATCGATACCAAATAAGGAAGATATATGATGGACTAGAAAGCATGTCGTAAACTATGTTGGATTATTCGGCAAGAATGAATGAACGGAGCTTGAGAATATCCCAGATATATGCAGAGATTGATTTAGCATCGGGAAGAGTGATATTTCGAAGGGCAGTTATTAATGAATCAATATCCTGAAGACAAGCGACATTTTGTTTGATTACATTATACAGGGTGTCCTTAAAAGGTCTTTACAAAAAGCCACCACATATTCTTCAGACCAAAACAATTCGATACAAGCAAACTTACCTCAGTAAAAAGTTGCTTAGTTTGGGCGCTAGACGGCTCTGAAGTTGAAATTTTCAAATCGATTTTGCTTCATAACTTTTGAACGGCTCATGAGATTTTTTTCAAATTTGGTACGTTGGCATAGACTCATCGGGCAATGAAACTCATATCATAATCATAATGAATATCATTCCATGGGCGTAGAACTTGATTTTTTCAGTAAATAAACATCTAAAACTCCTACGCCAATGGAAAAAAAATAGTTTCAATATGAAATCTAAATTATTCAACTCATTCACTACAAAAAATGGTACTCTTGACAAAAGTCGATTCCTCTCATGGTTTCGACAAAATTTTAATTTTAGTGATTTAGAGCATAATTAATAATAAAACGATTAACAGATATTTCATAGAAATTGTTCAAAATGTTCACCATTTTCACGTATACAAAGATTTATACGACGCAAAAAGTTGAGATGTACTTTTTGCATAGGTTATTTCTATTGAAAATAAGTAGCACTGGTTTTTTTTTCTGAAGACTATTATTATCTGCTCGAAAACAGTGATATTCACATTCTTGGTTTCCATAGTTTCATCTGTGTTGATTTGTCGAGTTTTATTGACGTTGATTGTTGATATCGGACTTTTCTGATTTATCATGGCCGTACAATACACCAATGAAAAATACACCGATATGTTATTGGTATTCGGATATTGTCAAGGAAATGGTCGAGAGAGTGTGAGGGTGTATTCGGCAAGGTTTCCAAATCGTCGCGTACCAAGCCACCCAACCTTTGCTGCAGTTGAGAGACGTCTTCGGGAGACCGGTCATTTTGCTCCTAGAACTGGTGATTATGGAAGACAGCGTTATGTAAGGATTCCCGAAGTCGAAGTAGAAATTTTAGACCGTATTGAAGAAAATCCAGAATTGAGTACTAGACGGATAAGTAATGAACTAGAAGTTTCTAGGAATGCCGTTCATGAAGTACTAAGAGAACAATTATTATACCCATACCACAAGACGCCAGTTCAAGATTTATTAATCCATGATTCACAAAGTCGTCTGATGTTTTGTAGGTTCATTAATTTGCAAAGAGAAATGAATCTGAACTTTGGAAAGAAGATTTTGTTCACTGATGAAGCCTGTTTCACGAGAAGAGGAATAACTAATTTTCATAATGAACACGTTTATGCAATTGAAAATCCTCATTCCATTAAAATAAACCATTTTCAACACGAATTCAAAATCAACGTTTGGGCTGGAATAATAGGAAATTTTATAATTGGTCCTGTCATACTTCTACAAAGATTAACAGGAGACATGTATTTACAACATCTACGAAATACGTTGCCAAATTTGTTGGAAGATTTACCACTCCAACATCGGGTAGATATGTGGTTTATGCACGATGGAGCTCCACCACATTTTTCGGTGGATGTTAGGAATTTTTTAAACCAACAGTACCCAGACAGATGGATAGGTAGAGGTAATGATGCACCCGTGAATTGGCCACCACGTTCTCCAGACTTAACACCGATGGATTATTTTGTATGGGGTTATCTCAAGTCTACGGTTTACAAGACCCCTGTGAATACTGTAGAACAATTATGGCAACGTATCCAACAGGCGACGAATAATCTTACAGGCGATGAAGAAGTTATGCAAAGAGTACATTTCAACTTTTTGCGTCGTATAAATCTTTGTATACGTGAAAATGGTGAACATTTTGAACAATTTTCATGAAATATCTGTTAATCGTTTTATTATTAATTATGCTCTAAATCACTAAAATTAAAATTTTGTCGAAACCATGAGAGGAATCGACTTTTGTCAAGAGTACCTTTTTTGTAGTGAATGAGTTGAATAATTTAGATTTCATATTGAAACTAATTTTTTTCCATTGGCGTAGGAGTTTTAGATGTTTATTTACTGAAAAAATCAAATTCTACGCCCATGGAATGATATTCATTATGATTATGATATGAGTTTCATTGCCCGATGAGTCTATGCCAACGTACCAAATTTGAAAAAAATCTCATGAGCCGTTCAAAAGTTATGAAGCAAAATCGATTTGAAAATTTCAACTTCAGAGCCGTCTAGCGCCCAAACTAAGCAACTTTTTACTGAGGTAAGTTTGCTTGTATCGAATTGTTTTGGTCTGAAGAATATGTGGTAGCTTTTTGTAAAGACCTTTTAAGGACACCCTGTATATGGGACATTCAAAGAGCATATGAATAAGTGTCTCTTTCAGGTTCGTATTGCATACAGAACACAATAAGTTTGGATCAATTTTGTAAACAATCCCATTGAAGTGAATTTAATCCCCAAGTGAATTTATTCGTAAATTCGTTTGCAATGCGCAATTGAGCAAGAGTGCGACTGACCTGGATAGGTAATTTCAAAGTAAGTACTAGGAACAAGAAGTGGGAACGGGAGGCGACAGAAATATCCAAATTATGTAAGTATGCGTGATATTTGGATAACAGTTGTTTTCTAGATTTCTTGTTGATATTATTTAGGTTACTCCATGAATCAAGAGTGTCTATATCTACAAAGAACTATTTTACCTGCAGGAACCAATTATATCTGGCATCAGCCACATTAATTAATCGTAGTTGTTGTTGTAGACAGAGTTTAGGATACCGATGGATTTCCATTGGAAAAATTTTAAGGATCCATCAATTAAGAGTCATCTTAGAGATGTGTTATTGGGAACTAAGAGAACTCTTTTCAAAAAATTAAGTTGAACACGTTCTAAAATTTCAAAATACCTAAGGCTCGAGACTGTGATAGTAGGGGTGGCAGCGGTATAGACCACCCCCACCCCTCCACTTTTCCACAGTCGAGTGAGCATCAAACACAACATATGCGACTTCGCCAAAACACATCAAACCCAACATGTGCGACTTCGCCAAAACGCATCAAACCACCCAACATAATATGCGACTTCGCAGAAATGCGTCAAACCCAACATATGCGATTTGCCGAAATGTGGCTAACCTACCTTGATAAGCCGAGTCGGTAGCATACCTAACCTATCTAAAATAGTTCCACCAGCCAGGAGCGTACCTAACCTATCTAATAACCCCACCAGGGTCGTACCTAACCTATCTAATAGCCCCACCAGGGTCGTACGAACCCCCATAAATATTTTCGGGGGGTACACAGGTCCACATACCCAATGACCCGCCCCACACCGTTTCAATGTCCCACCCCGACCTACAACATACGTCATGCGTCATACGGTGAAACGTCAAAACGATGAAACGTCAAAACGATGAAACGTCAAAACGACGAAACGTCAAAACGACGAAACGTCAAAACAACGAAACGTCAAAGCGATGAAACGTCAATCGGCATCGAGATTTTCGGGGGGTACACAGGTCCACATCCCCAATGACCCGCCCCACACCGTTTCAATGTCCCACCCCGACCTACAACATACGTCATGCGTCATACGGTGAAACGTCAAAACGATGAAACGTCAAAACGATGAAACGTCAAAACGACGAAACGTCAAAACGACGAAACGTCAAAACAACGAAACGTCAAAGCGATGAAACGTCAATCGGCATCGAGATTTTCGGGGGGTACACTGGTCCACATCCCCAATGACCCGCCCCACACCGTTTCAATGTCCCACCCCGACCTACAACATACGTCATGCGTCATACGGTGAAACGTCAAAACGATGAAACGTCAAAACGATGAAACGTCAAAACGACGAAACGTCAAAACGACGAAACGTCAAAACAACGAAACGTCAAAGCGATGAAACGTCAATCGGCATCGAGATTTTCGGGGGGTACACAGGTCCACATCCCCAATGACCCGCCCCACACCGTTTCAATGTCCCACCCCGACCTACAACATACGTCATGCGTCATACGGTGAAACGTCAAAACGATGAAACGTCAAAACGATGAAACGTCAAAACGACGAAACGTCACAATGGTCCAGGGTCCACCTCAACACTTCCCCAGTGGCCTTCCCCACACCGTTTCAATGTTCCACCCTGACCTACAACATAAAAAATGTTATAGACGAATGTTTTTCAAACAGTTTTCAAATGGCGTCGATAGAGTATAGACACCAGCTTGAAGAATTCCAAAAGAAAATAAAGGAACTCAATCATACAATAAAACAATATGAAGATAAACAGCTGATGATTAGAAATTTTTCGAGAATATCTTTATTGGAAAAAGTAATCACTACTCGCAGCATACCAGTATCATCACCAACTGTGAAAAAACTATGGTTATTTTGAAATATAATATTTTTTATAAGAACTGCATACAATATTAGGAAAATTCGACGATACTCAGATGTAATCCTAATACAAGTACCACAGATCATATTTTAATATAAAACTCTACGATAAAACCCATGAAGATGTCAGTTTTTTTGAAGCATACAGCATCCTCAGAACCGCCACACGACCTCAGCCGACAATGAAGCATAAAAAACCATTTGAGCTATCAAACAATCTGTTACATGCATTTCACATTATATTAATTGTAATCAATATTATTTGATGTTTTTCCAAATGAAATGAAATAAATTCTAATCAATATTGTGTATTTTCATCGAAGGTTATTATTATAGATTAGCATGATAGGTGAAAAATATTCTTACCTTTATAGAAAAACCGCGATTTTTGTAGGGGTGGCAGCGGTATAGACCACCCCCACCCCTCCACTTTTCCACAGTCGAGTGAGCATCAAACACAACATATGCGACTTCGCCAAAACACATCAAACCCAACATGTGCGACTTCGCCAAAACGCATCAAACCACCCAACATAATATGCGACTTCGCAGAAATGCGTCAAACCCAACATATGCGATTTGCCGAAATGTGGCTAACCTACCTTGATAAGCCGAGTCGGTAGCATACCTAACCTATCTAAAATAGTTCCACCAGCCAGGAGCGTACCTAACCTATCTAATAACCCCACCAGGGTCGTACCTAACCTATCTAATAGCCCCACCAGGGTCGTACGAACCCCCATAAATATTTTCGGGGGGTACACAGGTCCACATACCCAATGACCCGCCCCACACCGTTTCAATGTCCCACCCCGACCTACAACATACGTCATGCGTCATACGGTGAAACGTCAAAACGATGAAACGTCAAAACGATGAAACGTCAAAACGACGAAACGTCAAAACGACGAAACGTCAAAACAACGAAACGTCAAAGCGATGAAACGTCAATCGGCATCGAGATTTTCGGGGGGTACACAGGTCCACATCCCCAATGACCCGCCCCACACCGTTTCAATGTCCCACCCCGACCTACAACATACGTCATGCGTCATACGGTGAAACGTCAAAACGATGAAACGTCAAAACGATGAAACGTCAAAACGACGAAACGTCAAAACGACGAAACGTCAAAACAACGAAACGTCAAAGCGATGAAACGTCAATCGGCATCGAGATTTTCGGGGGGTACACTGGTCCACATCCCCAATGACCCGCCCCACACCGTTTCAATGTCCCACCCCGACCTACAACATACGTCATGCGTCATACGGTGAAACGTCAAAACGATGAAACGTCAAAACGATGAAACGTCAAAACGACGAAACGTCAAAACGACGAAACGTCAAAACAACGAAACGTCAAAGCGATGAAACGTCAATCGGCATCGAGATTTTCGGGGGGTACACAGGTCCACATCCCCAATGACCCGCCCCACACCGTTTCAATGTCCCACCCCGACCTACAACATACGTCATGCGTCATACGGTGAAACGTCAAAACGATGAAACGTCAAAACGATGAAACGTCAAAACGACGAAACGTCACAATGGTCCAGGGTCCACCTCAACACTTCCCCAGTGGCCTTCCCCACACCGTTTCAATGTTCCACCCTGACCTACAACATAAAAAATGTTATAGACGAATGTTTTTCAAACAGTTTTCAAATGGCGTCGATAGAGTATAGACACCAGCTTGAAGAATTCCAAAAGAAAATAAAGGAACTCAATCATACAATAAAACAATATGAAGATAAACAGCTGATGATTAGAAATTTTTCGAGAATATCTTTATTGGAAAAAGTAATCACTACTCGCAGCATACCAGTATCATCACCAACTGTGAAAAAACTATGGTTATTTTGAAATATAATATTTTTTATAAGAACTGCATACAATATTAGGAAAATTCGACGATACTCAGATGTAATCCTAATACAAGTACCACAGATCATATTTTAATATAAAACTCTACGATAAAACCCATGAAGATGTCAGTTTTTTTGAAGCATACAGCATCCTCAGAACCGCCACACGACCTCAGCCGACAATGAAGCATAAAAAACCATTTGAGCTATCAAACAATCTGTTACATGCATTTCACATTATATTAATTGTAATCAATATTATTTGATGTTTTTCCAAATGAAATGAAATAAATTCTAATCAATATTGTGTATTTTCATCGAAGGTTATTATTATAGATTAGCATGATAGGTGAAAAATATTCTTACCTTTATAGAAAAACCGCGATTTTTGTTTTCAACAATATTTTTGAACTGAACAAATATTTATCTATTTTTCTGCGGTTACCAAATTTCGATTATGTTATACAAATCCATTGAAACTAATAAATTCACAAATCAGAAAATGTCTTTCGGTAGTGGAAAAATTCGGACTTTCGATTGGACAAAAGAGAAAATTACAAGCAAAGATTGGGGAGATGAAACGTGTTAGATTTCTCATGGCAAAAATGATACGGGGTCATGTAGGTTCAGGATTGAGATCATCTGTTCGTTGGATTAATGTAGAATCGATTTTCGACTCGAGAATTCAGACGGGGCTCGTTGTGAATTTGAATCACAAGGAGATTGAAGACTTCCTCATAGATGCATCGAAACTTATAAAGAAGAAAATATTGAAAATTTTAGATAATTCAACAATGCTCAAAATAAATTTTACATTTTGCGGTGATTTCGTGAAAAAATCAAATGATGAAGAGATAATCGATCGTAAACATTTCAATACACCAAATACAGTTGTAGATGCAGGGACGGATCTAGATGAATGGTTTAAAATTAATGGAATCGATGTCATCCTGAATAAATTGAGCGAATTTTCTGAGAAAAAAAGTGGGTGGGCCTTGAGTGAAATAATTTCCCTAGAGGTAGTCCTTCACTCAATATGATTCAGAAACATCAATAAAATTTAGATTTATTGATTCATTGCGTTTCTTGGGTACCGGTCTAGATACTCTAGCATCAACTTTGAAACTAGATGAATTGAAGATTCTAAGGAAAGAATTCAGTAATGTGAATGAGGCTCAATTCAATCTTTTAACACGAAAAGGTGTTTTTCCCTACGATTATATTGATAATGAGGAGAAATTGAACGAAACCAAGCTACCAAGCATTGAAAATTTTCACAATATATTGAACGATTCAAATATTTCAGATGACGATTACGCTCATGCTCAAAAGGTTTGGGAATATTTCGACATCAAATCGCTTGGAGAATATAGTGATTTGTATATGCGTACCGATATTCTCCTTCTAGCTGATATAATGGAAAATTTTCGCGAATCATGTAGGAAAACATATCATCTCGACCCCGCATGGTACATTACGATGCCCTCGTATACTTGGAGTTGTATGCTCAAGTATACTGGGTGCAAATTACAAATTCTAAAAGATGTAGATATGTTGATGTTTGTTGAAAAGGCGATTCGTGGGGGAATAACGGTTTGTAGCAATAGATACTCTGAATCGAATAACAAGTATATGTCAGAATATGATCCCGAGAAACCATCAAAATACCTGCTCTATCTAGACGTAAATAACTTGTATGGGAAAGCCATGAGCGAACCCCTACCGTATGGGGAGTTCACTTGGGTCGAGAACACCAACATCGATGTAACTCAAATTCCGGATGACAGTCCTGAAGGCTATATTCTCCAAGTAGATTTGGAATATCCGACAACATTACATGATGCGCATAAAGACTTTCCGTTTTGTCCTGAACACCGCACTCCGCCAGATTCCAAATTACCTAAATTAATGACAACTCTACACAATAAAAAAGAATACATTTTACACTACAGAAACTTGAAGCAGGCTCTCGAACACGGTCTTAAATTAACAAAAATCCACAAGATTCTAAAATTCAAACAGTCGACGTGGTTGAAATCCTACATAGACTTGAATACTCGATTAAGAACAATGGCCACGAGTGCCTTTGAAAAGGATCTGAGGAAATTGATGAATAACGCCGTCTTTGGAAAGACTATGGAAAACATTCGCAATCATCGCATAGTTAAATTGGTAAGAAAGTATGAAGGTCGTTATGGTCTCAAAAATCTAATATCGAGTCCACAATTCCAGCAGCGCACAATTTTCGACGAAAACCTCGTAGCCGTTGAGATGAAAAAGTGTGAGTTAATCTTTAATAAGCCTCTATACATTGGTATGGCTATCCTAGATATCTCCAAAACTATCATGTATGATTTCCACTATAATTTCATGCTAACTCACATGGAAGCTGATAAATGCAAGCTCATGTATACAGATACAGATAGCTTTTTTTTATGAGCTGTCATGCGAGGATGTATATAGAGAAGTTATTCTAGAGAATATCAATAGATTTGATACATCTGATTATGCTCCAGACAATGTCTATGGGATTCCGCAGGTCAACAAAAAGGTTCTAGGTTTGATGAAGGACGAGGCTAATGGTAAAATAATTACACATTTCGTAGGGTTACGATCTAAAATGTATACTTTCAAATTATCTATGGATGAGGAGGACATTGATAGAGAGCGGGAGCGCTTGAAGGGAAAGGGGTATAGTAAAGATCAAATTGATAATGACTTGAAAAATTTCGGGATGACTAAAAAATCTAAAGGGGTGAAAAAATGTGTAGTCAAAAATAAACTAACATTCGACGATTACGTAAATTGTCTGAAGGAGTGTGCGCAAAAGACTGTAACCCAACAAACAATACGCTCATACAAGCATGAAGTTTTTTCTATTAAACAATCGAAAATCGGTCTAAGTCCACATGATGATAAGAGAAAACTTTTAGCCAATTCGTTCGATACACTTCCCTGGGGTCATTACAGTTTGAATTAATCGAACTTCTCCATGTCTCATCAATTTGTATTTTTTGAGGAATATGTTACACACACACCTACACAATTGTATATGATTTGAATATTTACTATAAATATATATTGAAATGTTTTCACTAGAAAATGAAATGAAAAACATTTTGAAAATTCCTGTGCTTTATTTATTTCCCCCTATATACAACATCTGTGAAAATTATTCATAAAAAGAAATCACTTTTGAAAGTAGAGTTTTCAGTTCATGTAGAATACCTCGGTTTGGACAATTAATGTTAAACATATTCCAATCAAAGTCTCCAACCGCAACTAGCTTTCTCTGAAATTCATTGTACTTGAAGTATGTACTTGCTTTGAAAAAATATATGTGTCCGTCAATGTAGCGGAATGCTGAAGTAATATCGCTTGGTATATTTGGAAAAATATCCTCAATTCGTCCTCTGTTGACTAAACGATAATCATCTTCATGCTGATGGTATTCAATGAAAGACGAATTGTTCAAGAACATGTAGATTTTTCCAGTATTCGTTTGGAAGGCGGCATTTATTTCAGATTGTCCAGGTAAATTGAGATTAATTTTTCGTTTGATTTGCAAGTTTGGAAAATAGCTCGAATAAAATTTATTTCCACTTACTACAAATAGATCTCCAGACGTTGTTTGAAAAACGTGATTCACTTTAGTCAATTCTTTTGGGAGATATTCATGTAGCGGTTCAGATTGCATTTTTTTCCTTCAGCAGTTTACTATGCATATTTGCATCTCTACTACCGATATCATTTTTCCATACCATATCTTCAGAAATTACATACATTCGATGGTTGTGAAATTCCGGACTGTAAGCCAAAAACATTACATTAGGGTGATTCACTTCACACAAGTTGTGTTCAACCAATTCAATGTCTGGGGTAGTAGTAGTAAAAGTAGTAGATAATGGGAGTACGATTTTTGTATTAACGTTGATTTGAGGGGTGCTTGACGTCATCATCTGTGATGCTGTTGTCGATGTCATTGAATCGAATTTTGGGATGAGGGCGTAGCGTTCTTTGAAACCATACAGCGCTTGGATTGCATATAAATCATCATCTTGTAGGGGCTTTGTTTCACCCTGATACCATGGATACATGATTGCAGTCGCATCATCGCTATGGTATATCCCCAAAGCATGACCAATCTCGTGTACAAGAACCATAAGTAAATTCGTATAACCATCTGGTACTGTTCCATTGCCTACATACCAATTCTCATCACTATCCAAGTGAACTTCTATGCATGACGAATCTGATTTCGGGAAGAAGGCATGCCCCAAGACACCACTCGGCCCATCGAATTTGAATCCACAACTCACACTTCCCATACATACAATGCGAAGAAGGTGATTTCTTTTACCAAACGAAATTGTAATGTCTGGATTGATGCGATTGGGACGAGTTTTTTTAAATGTTAATTTAGATGCATTCTGCCACATATCGAAAGCCGTCTGAACTACTTCATTATATTTTTTATGTGTAACAGGTAGATACCATTGAATTGTCGTCTTGTTCCATTTATTTCCAACCCGGAATTCATTGTCACCATGTTGGCATCGAGGTTTTTTCATCAACTGTATTGTTTCTTCATTGAGGGTGCCATCTGGCGGTAAATTATATCGATCTTGAAAATGTCTAAGGACCTCATTAAAATCCGTCAGAGTACTATTATCAATATAACCATATTTTTCAAGATATTTTCGTGCTTCAAGTTGAGTTAGTAGGCTACCACCACTAACATAGTCATCAGATGTCACTGTGCGTAATGTCAACAGTAGAGTGGTAAAAACAACTGTCTCCATGGTTAGCTTGATGGGAAATGATTCAAAAAAGATTTGTGGAGGTCTTCAAATATAAAAATAAAATCGATTCAGTAAATAATCGCATTTATTAGGTGTTGAAGGAAATCCTTCGAGGTGAAAACTTTTGCTTCAGAATCACACAGACGCTAAAATCTCTCGCTGGACTTAGGCCACATTGAATTTCATAGCAAGTCGAATCTTTTCTGCAGTGTGTGTGTGTGTGTGTGTGTGTGTGTGTGTGTGTGTGTGTGTGTGTGTGTGTGTGTGTGTGTGTGTGTGTGTGTGATAAAGTGGTTAAAGAATTGTAATTTTTCCTCATATATATTATTTTATTGCCGACTTAGGGATACAATTTTGTTTGGAATTTTTGTTTGCGGATCAATGGTGGAATACACATTCTTTGCGAGATCATCTTTGATCTCTGTGACGATATTGATGAGAAGCTGTTCAGATTCAAAACTTTGCTGCTTACGCTTCTTCAAATCGACAATAGTTCCATTGATATTGTCCTGCACCTCGGAAATATCCAGAATTGCCTTTGAATTCAAAACGATGTCCTTCTCCAGTTTAGGTAATGATATACTTAGAAAGTTTGTCATCGAGCTGGTTGTTTTCTGTAGCATCATCGACAATTGTATCAAGTTTGAATTGAATGTTTCCAGTTTGATTCGATGTGAATCGAACATCTTCTCTAGTTTTATCGATTCGTTTTTGAGACTATCAATCGCAATTTGTACCTTATCACCAAAATCATCGAACGCAATCTTGAAATCTGTTTTTATTTGTGAAATAGTCTGTTCTACATATATTTTAATATTGTCTACATATTCCTTGTTGGCGACATCGTTTTTCAAATTTGGCATTTTGACATTACACAATTTCAAATTGCCAAAATCTATATCCCCTTTAGAAGTGTACGATAGTCCACCACCGACGCTCGGAGATGTAATTACCACCAGTTTGCGTTTTCCATTCGAACTACGTCCGAACTTATCGATAGTCATCTTTGAAATGACCTCAATATCCATGCGAAAGTCTGTATCTATTGTATGATGTTGGCCTCCTTCAATTCGTCAATGATTGATACAATCTCGTTGTCCAGAGAGGTATTTCCTGCATTTTTCGAAGCTATGAGCAATTTTAATCTTTCACACAATTCATTGGGGTCATCCCAGTAAATGTATTCCACAGGTTTAGTATTGTAGGACAACATTGGCGATTAGAATTTCGTCGGCAAATTTCTCAATTGGATATTTAAACCATGTCCCGTTGTATAACGTCTCGATGATGATGTTGGAGGTATGAACATGGGTCTAATGATTTCCTTATACTTATATCTTTTGGTACCTTTCAGTTTTCCGCTAGCATTCTTGTGGGCATTCGAAAGTTCCAAAATTTGTTTATATCCATTCAGATCTTCTTTATTGAAATTTTCTGGTACATCGTAGAATATCAGTTCATATATTCCAGGCGTCCCTCTCACTTGTTTTCCAGCAATTTTGATGTAGCCTGTACGACCATCAAAATCAATTTCATTATATCCAAGACGCCATTTTGAATTACTGGAATCGTATATGGGGCCATATACTTTGTCTATTTTTTCGTCCTCTGTCCAATATTCTTTCAAGAATCGAATGCTCATCACAGGATACTGCTCAAGGTATGACTCAATAGCTGCGGGATCAATTACATCGGTGTCACCATCAGGCTCTTCAGATTCCTCATCTTCCTCGAACACGCCATCATCACTTTTACCGCTAGCGCTAGCAATACGTTCAAGTTTTTGAAATTGAATTTCCGATGCTTTCTCTTCTTCATCTTCTTTTTCAGTTTTTTCACTTTCATTCCATACTTTCAGCTCTTCTTTTTTCGATAGTGTTGAAGGCTCATTTTTTATGCCACTATCAATTAATCGACTTCTTGTCGATACTAGTTTTTTCAGGGGTGTAGATATTGGTTGGAAAAATTTCTGTATTGTCTCATCCTCCTCAGACCTACCTAATTTCAAAGTTAGATATTTCTTCCTTATAGCCTGGGCTATTTCACTGATTTTATTTTTGCGAATGACGTCGACCTCTTTGCTGGACGGTTTCATGATTATGAATATGATACATCACAATGTAATCATACTTTTATAAACTTGTCGAAGCCCTGTCGATAGCGACCTGAATTCAGATCACACTCCTTGACAATAACCATTGCACCATATTTTTCACACCAACAATCTGCACAAAGTCGCTTGAATTCATCGAATGTGACGTCTGGGGAGACGTGTTCATCAAACACATGCTTTAAATTCACCTCGTCTCGTTTAAATAGCACAATCAGGTTACAATTATCTCGAAGCATTTGCTTTCTAGCAAAACTGTATGTCTGGCCAATGTATATAGCGTCAATACCTCGATGTCGACACATTGAATAATATTCTTGAATTTTTTGTTGTGAATCGCAAGAAATGTCATCGAAAATGAAGACGGAATTTGGTTTTGCTTCGTTGGGACATATGATTTCATCATTATCTTTGTATGGAAAATAACCTACTCCTTTGACTGCCTTCAATACCTCTTCGAGCAGCTGGTACTTGGGTTGATACAGCGATTTTGAGTACACGTATACGTTTTCAAATTTGGCGCCATTAGGATGAAACAGCAGTGCCAGTGCGGCATTTGTTTTTCCACATCCACTCGGTCCGCAGATGATTGCACGAAATGAGTTTGGTAATAAAGCACCATGTTTACTTGAATCTCTCGCACCTGCACCATCATTCAGATGGTCCAAGTTTTCGATTGGTAGGATGTTTTTCTGCTGAACGGTCCTCATGATGTGAGACATACCACATTCAAATTCATAATAAATATCGATATCTCGTAACATCATTAGTCATTTTTAATGTTGATCTATCGTGGAGAGGGTGTGGTAAATTCATTAATCGATAAACTACCATTCGAACTACATCTACCCGGTTATTCGTATTGTGGTCCTGGAACCAAATTACAAAAGCGACTAGAGCGTGGTGATACGGGTATCAATCCGTTGGATGAGGCTTGTAAAGAACACGATATCGCATACTCTGAAAACACCTCTGTGGAGGAACGTCATAAGGCCGATCACGTATTGGAAAATAGAGCGTGGGAACGAGTCAAATCGAAGGACGCGAAATTTGGTGAGAAAGCAGCAGCTTGGTTCGTCACCACAGGCATGAAGGCGAAACGTAAACTCGGTATGGGTATGGGGCAAAAGCAACACCCATTTTCAAAAATTGTAAACAATATACTTGGCGTTTTGAAAAAACAAACATTTAGTCATGGTAATGATAATAACGATCTGCATCAGGGTAGTGGTTTGAATCGATCATCTGTAGCAGCTTTGCGTGCAGCTCGAAACGCGATAAAAAAAGTTGGAGGTCGAAAGAGAATACGAATACCTCGAATTATACCTTTACCGACGACTTCATCATCATCATCGGCGGGAAAAAGTGGAGGATTTCTACCGCTAATCCCGCTATTCGCAGGCCTCTCGGCTTTAGGGTCGTTGGCTGGGGGAGCTAGTGCCATTGCAAAGACAGTCATCGATGCCAAGAATGCAAAGAAAAAAATGGAGGAAGATATGCGTCACAATCAAGCTATGGAGCATTTAGGGTCTGGTGTGTATCTGCGTAAAACACGTAAAGGATTCGGTCTATACTTGAAGAAGAATGCGACTCCGAAATGTGTCAAAGGAGGCAGAGGTCTATACTTGAAGAAGCGTCAGTCAAAAAACTTCTAGCTGAGCTGCCCGATAGAGCATTATATGATGGAGAGATTATAAAGTATGCAAAAAAGCTGAAAATACCATACTTTCGAGGTGTTTTCATGCGAGACACTCTGCCTAACCGACCACGACGTTGCGAGTGTGCAGTGGTGAATTTAGATTCCTCCATTAATTCAGGTACACATTGGGTGGCTTATAGAAAAGTTGGAAACACGGTTCGTTATTTCGATAATTATGGTAATTTGAAGCCGCCAGGAGAATTGGCTGAATATTTCGGACGCAGCGTTGATATTTTATATAACAATAAACAATATCAAAATTATAATCAAATCAATTGTGGACATTTATGTTTAGCATTTTTACTACATTCCAAATAAATGAATGTGTTTGATGAATTGAATCTTATTACTTTCCTACACACCAATCAAGAATCATGTCTATGATATTAACTCTGAAGGGTCGTACTTCGACGCTATCCATCGATTTCTCCCCACCGATTCAATTAGAGTCTGATTCTGATTATGGCTTAGCTTTACTCAGTTTTCATTCATACAACAGCATACCTAATATTGAAAAGGACACAAAGTTTGATTATTTCGAGAATGGTAACAAAGGCAAAAGAAAAAGTATTGATATTCCTGTTGGAGCTTACGAAATTGAAGATATTGAAAGGTTGCTCAGAAAAGATCTTGTCGTACCAACTTCGCAAAAGAAAAATTCACCACCGACAGAGAAGCCCGAAGACTTTTTCTATCTCAGACCGAATAATAATACTTTGAAAAGTGAAATTTTTTGTAAGCACCATGCAATCGATTTCACTCGGAACAATAGTTTAGCAAACATATTAGGATTCTCACCTAGAATTTTGGAACGTGACATTCACCATGTATCCGATCAGCCTGTGAACATTATAAAAGTACGAACGATTCATGTGGACAGCAACATTACCTCTGGAGCCTTCTACAACGACAGACCATCCCACACGATCTACGAATTCGCTATCGACGCCGATCCAGGCTACGCCATCGACGAAACGCCAAATCATCTCATCTATCTGCCCATCGCTACTCATACATGTGAAATTCATAATATCACACTCAAAGTGCTCGATCAAAACTTTCAATTGGTCAATTTTCGAAACGAAGAAATCATCATTCGATTGGAGCTGAAGCCATTATGGTGTTAGGTGTTTATAAAAGCCGCTCCACTGTTTCCCAGCCATCAGTCTTCAAGAAGACCTTCATCAGTCACACTCGGCAGCTCAGTCTGCAGAATATAAAATTTCTCAAGTCTCTCGGCTACCATGTTATCTGCACAAGTGTTTAACATCTTCCGAAAACCTCACCTAGATGAATCCATACAAAAGGTGGAATGGCGGACATACTACCCCTATGTCAAGTCTTTTCGTAACAATGATGTTATAGAAATCAATATTAATCAGTCTGATGCCTTCGATGCTCTGTATGATAGTATGCTACACATTAGTGGAAAAATCACTCGAACTAAAGGTGCTGGACGTGTATCTTTTGTCAATAATGCTGGGGCATATATGTTCCAATCCATCAGTTATGATCAAAATGGTAAAGAATTGGAATCTGTACGTGAAGTTGGAACTGTCAGCACCGTTAAAGGATATCTATGCTATACTGCCGAAGATTCAAAACATTTAGTTATAGCAGGTTGGACCTACCCCAATAATGTTAATGTCATCAATGGAGTGGAATTAACGTTCAGTATGCTCATTCCTCTGAAGCACTTACTAAACATTTTCAACGATTACGAGTGCGTCTCCTATGGCAAGCATTCAATTCGCTTAGTACGAGCAGGAAACGATAACAACTGCTTCAAAATCACTGAAGCTATTGGGGCGACTGTTGACACAGAAGTACAATTGGACATCGAAAATGTGGAACTCAAAGTGAAAAGATTGTATCCGAACGATCAAATTAAATTACAACTTCTGAAGGCAATTAAGGCTGACACTCCTATCCTTATACCCTTCAGAAAATGGGAATTGCATATGCTGCCTTCTCTCACCACAGGTGCCACCAATGAAATATGGGCTGTCAAAACTTCATCGTTTCTCGAAAGCCCTCGATATGTCATCGTTTGCTTTCAAACAAACCACGATCAAAATAAAGTGAATAATGATCCAACAGTTTTTAATCATGTGGACATTACAAATATCACATTAACACTCAACGGAGAAAGTTACCCAAAGGAAAAGATGCATTTGGCCTTCAATAAAGGAGCCTTTCCCCAAGCCTACTTTAACTATTCTCAATTCGGGTATAGTTACAAAAATACCACCATACATACCCCACTCCTCGGTTATGCCGAATTTTCCGGTAAACAGCCTATTTTCGTTATAGATTGTTCTCGACGTGATGAAAGTGTTAAAAGTTCCAGCGTCGACGTCAAACTTGAAATTGAAGCTTCCCAAGGTTTTCCCGCCAATACTCGCGCCTATTGCATCATTGTTCACGATAACATTATCGAACACCTCCCGCTCAGTGAAATTATTAAAAAGTGGAACTGATTCGATTTCATCGTCAGTTTGAGTCAGATATTCATCATGAGAGTTGCGTTCGTAGACATTCAGGGGTTTGTTGTTGAACAGCAATTTCACCCAAAGGAGATTGCTATAAGAATTGGTGTTCAATGTAGTAATTATTTACTGTTGCCAAAAAAACCATTCTCATTGCTAAGCAAAGAAGACCGATGTGGGGTTTGTTTCTTGGAGAAAAACGTTCATGGTCTGAGATATTCTTCAGGCTTTGTGGAAAGATGATATTCTCCGGGAGAATTTGTGTGACATTGATATCATTTATGTGCGAGGCTATCAGAAGAAGGAATTGTTGATTGAAAAATTAGCTCCATTCAATGTACATGCAAAAGTTGTGAATCTGGAGGATTTCGATGATTCATGGTGGGTTGTTCCAACTTTCCAGAATAGCACCAAGATATCCTGTATGCATCACCTGCGTCGCTGTTGGGGTGACTCCAATCATAGTTGTAGTTTACGAAACGTTGATATTTTATATGAATGGTTTGAAAATATGCTACCAAAATAATTTGTGATCTCTCTCTCAATAAAAATCTCATCATTATTATTTATGAAAAAACTTTATTTCTTCCTGAAATCCTGTTGGGAAACCTCGATGCCGATTGACGTTTCATCGCTTTGACGTTTCGTTGTTTTGACGTTTCGTCGTTTTGACGTTTCGTCGTTTTGACGTTTCATCGTTTTGGCGTTTCATCGTTTTGACGTTTCACCGTATGACGCATGACGTATGTTGTAGGTCGGGGTGGGACATTGAAACGGTGTGGGGCGGGTCATTGGGGATGTGGACCTGTGTACCCCCCGAAAATATTTATGGGGGTTCGTACGACCCTGGTGGGGCTATTAGATAGGTTAGGTAATGTACATGCAAAAGTTGTGAATCTGGAGGATTTCGATGATTCATGGTGGGTTGTTCCAACTTTCCAGAATAGCACCAAGATATCCTGTATGCATCACCTGCGTCGCTGTTGGGGTGACTCCAATCATAGTTGTAGTTTACGAAACGTTGATATTTTATATGAATGGTTTGAAAATATGCTACCAAAATAATTTGTGATCTCTCTCTCAATAAAAATCTCATCATTATTATTTATGAAAAAACTTTATTTCTTCCTGAAATCCTGTTGGGAAACCTCGATGCCGATTGACGTTTCATCGCTTTGACGTTTCGTTGTTTTGACGTTTCGTCGTTTTGACGTTTCATCGTTTTGACGTTTCATAGTTTTGACGTTTCATCGTTTTGACGTTTCACCGTATGACGCATGACGTATGTTGTAGGTCGGGGTGGGACATTGAAACGGTGTGGGGCGGGTCATTGGGGATGTGGACCTGTGTACCCCCCGAAAATCTCGATGCCGATTGACGTTTCATCGCTTTGACGTTTCGTTGTTTTGACGTTTCGTCGTTTTGACGTTTCATCGTTTTGACGTTTCATCGTTTTGACGTTTCATCGTTTTGACGTTTCACCGTATGACGCATGACGTATGTTGTAGGTCGGGGTGGGACATTGAAACGGTGTGGGGCGGGTCATTGGGGATGTGGACCTGTGTACCCCCCGAAAATATTTATGGGGGTTCGTACGACCCTGGTGGGGCTATTAGATAGGTTAGGTACGACCCTGGTGGGGTTATTAGATAGGTTAGGTACGCTCCTGGCTGGTGGAACTATTTTAGATAGGTTAGGTATGCTACCGACTCGGCTTATCAAGGTAGGTTAGCCACATTTCGGCAAATCGCATATGTTGGGTTTGACGCATTTCTGCGAAGTCGCATATTATGTTGGGTGGTTTGATGCGTTTTGGCGAAGTCGCACATGTTGGGTTTGATGTGTTTTGGCGAAGTCGCATATGTTGTGTTTGATGCTCACTCGACTGTGGAAAAGTGGAGGGGTGGGGGTGGTCTATACCGCTGCCACCCCTACTTGTGATGGAGTTGAATAACACACTAAGAGCCAGCGACTCAAACATTTTGATTCTAGGGTACCAAGTATCAATTTTTGCTTTTGACATTATAGGCAAAATAGAACCCACCGCTTGTTCTGCTTTATTAGAAGTGACTATGGACATTTCGTGGAAAAGACCAGAAGAGATAAATGTCCTGAATATACATATTTATTGGTTACAGAGATAGTTTGGTTATTGAAATAAAAGTTTAATTTAGGTTTCTGAAAGACACCTTTGGAAAACTTTATTTTTGTCTTCTGAAAATTAAGCACTAACTCATTGAAGGAACAATATTTTTCCAGAATTTTCAATTTTCTCGTTACATCGATTTCGGAATGAGCCAGAATGACAAGATCATCAGCATATAATAATGCTAGGACATCGTTCTTATCAATGTTCACCCCAGGAGCTCCATGTTGTAAAAAAAATTTTCAAAGTCAGCGATGAATAACGCAAATAATACGGACTTAACGGTTCACCCTGTAATACACCAGTAGTTACATTATAGGGTTTGGTCATACCATCGGAGGCCTTGACTTGAACAGTCGCCTGTGAATAAAATAGTGTTATTACACGGAGGATTTTAGCAGAGATACCCAAGTTGAACAATTTCAACCATAGCAAAGAATGTTTCAACCTAATATTGACGTTAATAATCGAGCTAAGAGTGAAAACATTGTCAACACAACCACGTCCGGCACGAAATCCTGCTTGACACTCTGGTAAGATGTTACAATTGTCAACCCATAAAGTTAATCTATTGAGTATGAGGCTAGTGAATAGCTTACCACAACAATTAACCAACGCCAAACCTCTATAGTTTACTGGACTATCTTGCGGACCCCTTTTGTGTAACATAGAGAGTGTAATATTGCACCATGTCTTTGGAATTGTAGCAGACTCAAAGATATTATTGAATAAAGCTGTTAGATAAAGAATCCAATTATTAGGAAGGTATTTAGGGAATTCATAAGGAATTCCATCCGAACCTGACGACTTATCGTTTTCACACTTACTGAGCACACCGTAAAGTTCATCAGTTGTGAAAGGGGAATCCAGAAAGGGGTTTGTGACATACATTGGATATTTGTCTGACAGGGTATACTTTATCATAAAAACATTCCCAGGTATGAACCGGTAGTTTCTTAAGGGAAACATCACCTCTGAATTGTTTAACTGTTTACCAAAATTCCTTAGGGTTACGCACATTCGATAACTTGTCAATCAATACATTTTCATAATATAGTTTTTTTACTTTGGTAAGGTTTTCAAATCCTTTTTTCTGGTCAAAATAATTTTTCCTCAAATTTTCTGGGAAGTTTTGATTCTTACAGATTTTAAGCGCCTCCTTCAAACTTTTCTTAGCATTGGCACATACAACATGATGTATACCATCTCTTTTTTCCGCTTTTTCATTCCTGTCTCTGTCCTGTTAGGTGGTAGAGCAGGACTTTCCTGAACCTCGCCTGGGACATTGTAAATATTTTTTTTAAAAAGTATTATATTTCATATTTTGTTGTCCAATGAAGACATTATTATTATTATTTAGTATGAGCATCTAATTTTCCTTGGTTTCTGAAGTAATTCAAACATGTATCGCATATGAATTTTTTTCCATGTCTCTTTCCGATTTGGTTAGAAACTAGTCGTGATAAGTTCTTTATCCAGCAAAAATGGTATTCAACAAAATCATCATCCTCGTTGATATGATCAAGTAATGACATCTCATCTTCTGAAGTACCTTCTGAATACTCTTCATTGATATGTTCTTTTTGAATCATCAAAAGGTTGACATGTCTATTAGGAATCTTATTCTTTGTGGTTCTCACATGTACAATAGAAAGATTTCCATATCGATCAGTTTCTAAAATGAATACATTGATTGATATATTATTCGGAATTTCGAATTGGCATGTCATTGCCAGTCAAATCTAAAACCTCACTGTAATGAGGATACGGATAAGTTCTCAGAGTAACTTAGTGTAGGATATAAACAAGACGTCACCGCCCAAGCAAAGCAAGCTTCATCTGCATTTTTAATGCTGATACTAGCTTGCTTTTGTTTAATTTGGTAAGGAAGATCAATATAAGAAGTGCCTCCATACCCCATTTCTACCTTATTGAAATTAACTTCCAAATTACTTATTTTATGCAGAGTCCATCCACTGTCTCACTCTTGAAACTCATCCAGTTTGTTTAAAATGACATCCATTACATTTTCTTTATACTATTGCTTCAAAACTACTTCAGCATCAATTATAAAATTTCAAGTGTTCATATATTTTAAATCGAATATGATTCCATCATTTTTATTATTTTTCATGAATTCTCCACGAAAACATGTATTTATTTTCATGAAATGGAATTTTCTCAGCATCTTTTGTACTCTCGATTTGAATAGAAAAAATGAATATTCCAAAAAGTGTGTAACATCAATGTGCTTCAAGTTTATTATGACGCCAGAACGTATTCGTCGATCAAAAGCCGACTGAATATCTCTCCATCTGATTCTCTCATTTCTTCTACCATTGTTTTTGATACCACCACCAACAAAGACGACAGGTTCCGATATCAATTTTCTGAATCGCTTTGAATGTCCAACGTTGGTTTGAAGTTTTCTCAAAGATACATTCATGTCACCATCACGAACAGCTTTATCGAATAGTCTCAAATTCTGATTGTATAGTTTGATCCACTTTTCTCTCATTAGTATGCTAGTACTATCCGAAATTTCTTCAAGTGCTCTGTGAAATAATTCAATAATCTCATCACTCTGCTCTGCTACAGCACACTGCTTCATGATATCTCACTTTTCGACAATAAACTCACAATGATACTTAATACGATATGAATTTATTTTTATTGACAATTTCGTTTTTGCTTTTTGTGGAGGACATCGGACTATTCTTCAAAGTTTCTCGACAATACAAATCTGTAGTACTATTGATGTTACCATAAGGCTTATTTTTCAATGAAACATTGTTAGAAGCCGCGGTGGAGAAGTTATGTATGTCTATGGATTTCTTGCAAGAAACAAAAATGTTTTTTTACACTCAATGCAATATTGCGTATTCATATTCAATCGAATAACTCACACAAAAGTCCTATTTGTTCTTTACCAACTCAAATTGATTGGCATACTTTGCCTTGCCAACGTCTTTTTTCCCTTTGAAAACCAAAGAGTATTTCTTTGGCGTTCCTTCCAACAAGTCGGTGACTCTTTGCGGGAGAAAAACGACAAAGTCCTCAAATTCTCCTAGGAAACACTTTCCGAATCGTGTTTGGACCATTTTTACTCCAATAATTGGTAGCCGTCTCCAGAGGTAGATCCGACAGCTTATCGGTCTGCTTTCGGTCCAACGCTGCCTCTTTGTTTATAGCTGTAAGATCCATCTAAAATTATAATTCATTCTTGAGTTTCTAAATTTTGATTGAATAAATGGATTAAACAAAAAGGATGTTTCACACAACACTTTTTTCTTCACAATTTGAATACAGGAAAATATTTCTCAATGATCCTCCGCTATTCTTTTTGAATCAATCTTCCCACTCACTTGTCCCCCGCCCTATTTTGACTTGAATCAAGGTTTATTATTATTCATGATAATCGATGAGATCGAAAAGCAATGTATTTAAATCATTCATCCGTACATCGAGAGTTTTATATCGTATCAAGTCACTTGTTTACACAGGCCATGTAAAAAATAGGATGACAAATGAAAATGCATTATGAATCATTCATTCCTTTTATTGAATACATGCAATCAAACAATTTCAGATGACCCTAACACCTGAAACGTTTTTGAAATTATAGGAATTTCTGAATTCACATATTCTATAAAATCAATATTGCATTATGGTCAAATGAGTGAAAATGTTTCTCATTGTACATCAAAGATGCTGAGTGCATTTTCATCTTAGAAACCAAATCTGTACTGGAATAACAATACTGACACTGAATAAAATGTTTTCTATCAACTGGATTGAACAAATGATGATATTCGTTGCAGCTCGCATATTTCAGTTTCGCACATATTTTCATTATTGAAATTACCCAACGGATAATAATTGCTTTCAGCGTAGGGTTGTCACGGGAAGGAAAACTAATCCTTCTTTCTACATCTCGTCCACCATCGAACTCTTCTACGTTCATAATTCCTTCATGATGTGATAGTTGTATCACACAACGGTATTCATCCACAATGTCACAACCTGATGATGATGAACTACTCATTTTACCATCCCATAATATTGATACTTGACACTTAAGGGAATATCAACAGAACTGATTGAAATTTTTTAAATTTATTTTTTTTCATACATTTTTGAAAATCATGTATACCTTATACGCATATCACTCAAGCATTAGATCATTCAGAAAGGTGTGGAATCTATTAAGCGACAATGTAGGAATTGATACGATTTATTATTATTGCATAAATTATTGTTATTTTATGATAATCAATCTGCAATAATTCATCCATACATCAGGACCAAAAAGTGTAGGTGTAAAATCCTACGATAATATGAGAACAGGAGGGAGTGCCTTCATGGTGAAATCATCCTGGGGGGCTTCTTCGAGGTGTCACTGCATATAAATTCAAGTTATTGATGAACAATAAGGTGTGGCGACAATGAGAAACCTAACCTAACAATTGAAGGGGGTGTCTTCGAGGGGGGGCCTCTTCTTGGTGTCAGTCAACTGAAGAGCTATGACGTCATATTTCTTCATTTCACTCTCCATAAGCTCTGTTACGTCCACCGCTATACTGTGGATAGATGACCTTGAATTGGTCCCGTACTCATGATTACTCTACTCGCATTTCTTCAAACCTTCCTCTAGCTCAGCTGCATCAAAACAATATCAGTACAACATAGTGATCTGCAAGGTTCACGAGATTTTCGACTCTTGTTGTCACCATGATGAAATAAGACTGGTGCACGCATTTCCATTCAATGCAATGTGTAGTATGCTGAGATCGGAATAAAGAGATCGAAAGACATTAGTGAATCACAACGAGCACGATACGTAATACCCGTTCGAGGTATGCAGAATGGTGGAGTGATTCATTGGTGGCTAGACGATCGGACGGTGAAGATTGTTGTTTGATTTGCCTACCCGGCCCTAGTATATTGCAGTGGCGACGAGTGAAAACAATTTCGAATAAATATTAATCGGTAAGTTATTGAAATTGTACAAGTCCAAGCACAGGTTTCAGAGTAAAGCAGAAAATCGCTGTTGATCAACAATTGGATATGAAGTGATTTGATTTCTATTGGAAATATTATTATTCATTATTCGTCACATCAGAGAGATAGTTACATCTGAAACTTGGACTGGGCATAAAAAGGGTCACAGACCTGGACTACATAGGAAGTTCAAAAGACTGAGGTCTCGGATAGGCCTGAGTGAAAACTCGAACAGACGAAATGTCTGAGGGTCACAGACCAGTGTGTTCGAAGACCGGTGCGTCTCGATAGGGCCACAGGCCTGAGTGAAAACTCGAATAGACGAAATGTCTAAGGGTCATTGACCTGGACCAAATGTCCAAAGACTGTAGGTCTTGAAAAGGCCACAGGCGTAAGTAAATTCTGAATTAGAGAGACTACCAAAAGTTCACCAATGGTGATCATAAGGTCCAGAGTGGCCTTATCGAAAATATAGAATTTTGAGAGTGGTGATCGATCAAAGCTTGTGATCCAACGAAATATTGCTATATATAGGCTCAATGAGCTCGATAACCTGAAATAACACGAAACTTCCGATACAGGTCAGCGACTCTTGAAAAAAAAATGATGAACGAAGTAACCTTGGCAGATTTGTACAATTTATTGAAAGCAGTTGATCTGAAATCCGATAAAACCCAAGAACAGCTTGCCGAAATTAAACAAGAATTGTCAGTTGCTAATAACAAATTACTTGAACTGGAAGAAGAAAATAGAAATTTGAAAGAGCAAGTTCAATCTTTGGATAGACAGCAGCGAAGAAACAATATTATCGTGTTTGGTCTGCAGTCTGACGATACTGACGAATCATTAAAAGACCTTGGTAAAATACTGCAACTGAATTTAGATATTCAAGAAATCAATAATTTCTATTCTATCCAGGATAAAAACAACCGAAAAATACTGAAAATAGAGTTTGTCTCCTATTTGAAAAAACTTGAGTTACTGCGCAACTTTCATTTGCTCAAAAACACAAAGATCTCCATAGCAGACGACTTGAGCCCCGAAGATCGCGTTGTTCATAAAACATTACGTGGATACTTGAATACGGCCAAGAAAAACGGATTGAAGTCTACGATAAGGCAAAATAAATTATTGATAAATGGTGCTACCTACCCAGACTTATTAACGAAGCAAGTATCTTCAAATATCGAACCGATCAAAACCGCTTCCGACTCCAAACCTGAAAGTAAGCACCAGAAAAGGAAAGATTTACCTGCTTCACCTGATGATAACACCTCAAAGAAGCCAAATCTGAGACGGAAAAATTAGGTCCACGTGTTTTATTATTTTTATTATCATTCTTTTCCTACTGTACTGTGTTTTGCTAACGAGCATTATATCCTTGACTTTGTTCTTATAATTCTCATCAATAGTTATAATCTATATCTTTGCTTTATTTTTACATTAGCAATGCCCTTATCTATTTGTTAATACCAGGTCAATCACAAATGGGTTTGCGGAATTTAAAGATAAGGTTTTCGATGTTTTCGATATCATAACTATTTCTGAAACCTGGCTGAGTGATAGAATTGACGATGAAACTATTGCTTTGCCTGGTTACGACCTATTCCGTAAAGATCGTGGAAGTCCTGGTGAGGGAGTAGCAATTTTCATAAAACTTTCTCTAAATGCGTCTCTGTTGAACAGTGTTAATAACGTTGTCACAACTGAACAACTATGGATATCATTCTTATACAATAAGTACAGATACGCGGTCGGTGCTCTATATAGACTACCAAATTCAATACCATCTGACTTTTTCACGGAATTCGATGACGTTTTATCGCAAATCGCACCTATTTTCGATCACATCATTTGTGCAGGAGATCTCAATATTGATTTCTTGGATTCAACCAGTAGATTACACATTCAGCTGGATAACATAATCTGCTCATATGAGCTACATCAGGTAATAAATGAACCAACTCGTTATTCAGCTTCTACACAGAAATTGCTCGATGTTATTTTCTGCTCTCAATCTTTAGCTGTAAGCGACCGTACTGTATCTGATTGCTCTTGCTTTTCTGACCACTGGTTATCTGCTTGTAAAATTGACACACCATTTCATATGAATGATGATTTCGAATATACGTTCAGGAATTTCAAACACTTCAACACTAATGAATTTCAATACACTTCAATACACTCTTACTTTGATTCGATTTTATCACCAGGAAGCGTAGATGAGAAAGTTCAGCGATTAACCTCCCTGATAATTAAATGTTTCGATCTCCATGCACCTATCAGAACAGTTCATATCACTAAAAAAAAGGCGCCATGGTTGACTGATAATCTCAAACTCCTAATGCGCCTGCGGGACCGAGCTCTGACCAAATACAAACGAAGCAAGTTACAACATCACTGGGAATACTACAAACAACTTAGAAACCTGACCAATCGAACAATTAATCTGGAAAAGAAGGCCTACATAGAATTTAGCTTGAGAAACAAGAACAGTATTTGGAAGGAGCTCTCGGACTTGAATATTCATAACAAAAAATCGAACACTATACCACATCATCTCGAAAATGTTGAAGAAATCAATGATTTCTTTATCAAGGGCTCGACCAATGCTCAACCCCCTGACGGTGATCTACTGAATTTTTTCTCCAGCAATCACATTAATGGTCATTCCAACTTCAATTTTCATGGAACAAATGATGAAGAAGTATTCCAAAATATTCTTTCGATAAAATCTAATGCCGTTGGCGCAGATAGTATTAGTGTAAAAATGCTTCTCCTTTGCTGTCCCTTAATCTTGCCTTATATAACACATATCTACAATGAATGTATTGAAATGAATGTCTTTCCAGCAAGTTGGAAAAAGTCCCATGTAATTCCATTAGCTGAAACTAGTAAACCACAAAACTACAACGATTTACGCCCTATCAGTATCTTATGTGTCCTCTCTAAAATATTTGAGAAAATAATAAATAAACAAATTCGAATTTATATAGAGCAAAATAATATATTACCGCCAAGTTCAGACCAGATCATAGCTGTACAACAACTCTACTCAATATTGTAGATGATTTATTGGCTTCCTTTGATAATAATCAATTATCTCTCCTTGTACTGATAGATTATTCAAAAGCTTTCGACAAAATAAATCATGAACTATTGTTGAATCTAATGAAATATTTGGGATTTTCGTTGAATGCCGTGCAACTTATTAGGGATTACTTGATTAATCGCTCGCAACGGGTAGTCTTGGGTAGCGTCGTGTCAAACTATCTCAATCTCCATTGCGGCGTGCCACAAGGCTCAATAATCGGTCCGCTCCTATTCGATATTTATACCTCTCAATTTCCTAAATGCCTTAAGTACACCAAGATTCAGAGTTATGCCGATGACACACAAATATACAAAACATTTCCTGAAAATATGTTAGATACAGCTTGTGAGCAGATCAATGAAGACCTAAATAAACTCGTAAATCTCTCCAGAAACTATTGTTTGAATATAAATTCCTCAAAAACGGTTGTTATGCTTTTTGGACGGAAAAAAATGAGACTAAGATGTATCAACAATATTGATATAAGAATTCAGAATCAGAAGTTGACTCTAACCGATTCTACTAAAAATCTAGGACTCATGTTGGATTCCACCCTGAAATTTTCATCTCACGTTTCCTTAATCCTGAAACGAGGTTTCAGTAATCTAAAATCTATATACTCCAATCGGAAAATTCTGAATCCAAAACTAAGGCAAGTTCTATGCGAATCTCTTGTACTTTCTCATGCAAATTTTGCCGACTCCGTGTACGGTCCAAATTTACTACAAACAAATAAAAAGAGACTACAAAAATTACAAAACTCTTGCATAAGACTCATTACTGGAACGAGAAGGCGTCAACATGTGTCGCATCATCTGAACAGATTAGGCTGGTTGAATATGGAGACTCGGAGAGTATATCACTCATGCGTCCTATTTCATAAAATCATCTTGAAGCAAAAACCTAGCTACTTACACAACAAAATTAAATATAGAACTGATATCCATAACCTAAATTTATGATTCAGAAATCAGCTCACTGCACCAACTCACAGGACTTCTGTTTTTCGTGGCTCATTTTCATACAACGTCGTATGGCTTTTCAACCGGTTACCCAATAACCTCAAAACTCTATCCCTGGGAGGGTTCAGAAAGCAGTTATTTGAGCTCCTCAAAAATGGACACTTAGAACTGGGATTTTAGTTAGTTATTTTCAAAATGATAAACTTTGAATCTGATGGTACCGTTTTATTGTATCTTTTTTGTTTTTTTTTGTTCAGGTATGAAATGATACTGTCAAACATTTCTGTGTTATCTCACCATAATTACTTCTGATCTTCTTAGCAGTTAGTATTATATATTTTCATTTTATGAATCACTTACGGGTTGAATGGAAGAGCAAGCTCTGAATATAAGTCTCTGACGATGTATTCAGAAATTGAATTCTGCCTTTTGATAGTTACAAGTGCATTTTGCAGACTGGCGTACTCTATCTGTGATTATTCTATCTTTAATTTTTTGTACTTGTTACCTAACAATAAAATCATTATTATTATTATTATTATTATTAATATACATTACGGAAATAAACAATTTCTAGGTGGAATGAATTCAAATACCAGTAACTTGAGTCAATTTGACGTTGAAGGAGATATTCGCTCAGTTGGTCTTCGCTGGGAGGAATGGAAAAGAGCATTTTCTATTTATATCGAAGCTGCTGGCATTGAGGACCCCTCAAAAAGAAGAGCGAACCTCCTTCACCAAGGTGGATTAGGCTTACAAGAAATATTTTATAACATACCGGGAGCGAATATCATCCAGGAGGGTGGAGTAGACGTCTACGAAGTAGCCATCACAAAACTTGATGAATATTTTTCACCCAAGCACAGCAGAGTTTATGAACGACATGTTTTTCGCCTCATGAAACAAGAAGAAGGAGAAGGAATCGGGAAATTCCTCCTGAGACTCAGAAATCAGGCAGAAAAATGTAAATTCACCAACATGGATGAAAACCTGATTGACCAAATAGTGGAAAAGGGGAGCTCAATTGAGCTGCGAAAGAAAATATTAGCCGCAGGGGACTCGGTTACCTTAGAAAGAGTGATCAACGAAGCTACATCAACAGTGAATCGAGAACTCGGTGGTTTTCATGAAGGTCTATCCCAAGAAGGTGGTGCAAGCTCTTCAGGAAACAGCACTCAAGTCAATGCTTTGAATTTTAGGTTTAGAGGTAAATCGAAACAAGTTTGTTCGAGATGTGGACGAAATAATCATTATTCTAATGACCCAAAATGTCCAGCTAGACGGCAAAGTTGTAACAAATGCGGTATACCTGGACACTTTGCGGCATTTTGTAAAACACGCCAGCCAAAGTCAGATGTTTCCAAAAGAAAATCTGAAGAATCATCTGGTTATAACGTTTCAAGAAATAAAAGGGGAAAATTCTCTGGCATACATGCTATTGAGGAAGATGCACATTCCGAAAGTGGAATCGACTATGTGTTTCACATAGATCAAGATGAAGAAATAACCTGTTTGTTAGGCGGGGTGATCGTCAAAATGTTAATAGATTCCGGGAGTAAAAGTAACCTCATAACGGATGAAACCTGGGAACATTTGAAGATGCAGAAGAATCACCAATCAGGAAAAACGATGTGATAAAGTTTTTATGGCATACGGTAGCAAAAACCCGTTAACAGTTTTAGGTTCTTTCGTATCCAGAATAATAATTGGTGATAAAAGTGAAGATGCCACATTCTATGTAATAAAAAATGGTACAAATAATTTATTGGGGAAAAAAACTTCGGAAGCTTTAGGAGTTCTAAAAATCGGATTGGAATCGGTAAACAATGTATCAACCTTCCCAAAATTCAAAAATGTTCTCATCGATATCTCTATCGATGAGAACATTAAACCAATTTGCCAACCCTATAGGAGGGTACCAATTCCTTTGGAAACGAAAGTAAACTCCAAATTGAGGGAATTATTAGACTCCGACATAATCGAAGAGGTGGTCAGCCCATCCAAATGGGTTTCTCCACTAGTTCAAGTTCTGAAAGGAAACGGTGATGTAAGGATATGTGTAGACATGAGAACAGATAACGAAGCAATAATTAGGGAAAATTACCCTCTCCCGACCATGAACGAGCTCCTTCCAAGATTCAGAAATTCCCAAGTGTTCTCTCGATTAGACATAAAGAACGCTTTTCATCAGTTATAAATATCACCGGAATCACGCTATATCACAACTTATATCACACCTCTGGATAGCTATGTGGGTGTCATCAAATCTTTCAGACCATCGGAAACATTAGACGAGATTCAAAGTTTTTTGGGCCCCATCAATTATGTGGGTAAATGGATACCGAATCTAGCAACTTTGACAGAACCATTTCGACAGATACTGAGAACGAAATTAGGAAAACATGCAAATATTGCAGGAAGACTGTTTTCATGAGGGAGATAAAGTATACGTTAAAGATATGCGGAGAGAGAATAAAACTTGTCCAAACTTCACACCAGCTCCCCATACTGTCATAAACAAAAAAGGAGCAGACGTCGAAGTCAGGAACGATGACACAGGGCACAACCTGAGAAGAAACGTAGTTCACCTAAAGAAAGTCGAGGGAGAATGGACGGTACTACCGGATGAAAGAGATTCTGAAAAAAACAACTGACCTTGGCTCCTAACATTCAGTTCTCGTCACACTAATATATTTATTTACTATTATAGTTCAATAGTCTAGGCTTGTTATTATTATTATTATTATTGTTGAGTACTTACAATTATCAGTATTATTATTATTTGTTATCATTAAACTCACCATGGTTATTATTATTAGTGCTGAGGTAATATTATTATATCTTCAGGAAATATTGAAAACAAGGGAGAGATGTAGTATGCTGAGATCGGAATAAAGAGATCGAAAGACATTAGTGAATCACAACGAGCACGATACGTAATACCCGTTCGAGGTATGCGGAATGGTGGATTGATTCATTGGTGGCTAGACGATCGGACGGTGAAGATTGTTGTTTGATTTGCCTACCCGGCCCTAGTATATTACACAATGTTCAAAAATTAGACCAAATCGCTTCACCTGCATTATGTGGGAGTCACTAGTTTTCCTGAAGTGTGCACTACCATTGAACAAAATTTAGGGTGGCTGAACTAAAAACAGTTGAACTGATCAGCCCTACCAAACTCAAACATAATAGCGATTAAAGCAATTGAAACATAATAATCTTGGGATTTCAAAAAAATTAAATTGTTCTATATTTTATGAAATTATGGTAAAATGCTTCAAGTGAGTGAAATCGAAACATTCGTTAGACGCCATAGAATTTGAAACCCAAAATACCTGTAAAATAATTACGCAATCTTCAGGAAAACTCGCGACTCCTACATCAGCTGGAGAAGAGCGGATTGGTTGAAACGAAAGCGCATCAATGCATTTACTATTCTCATTTCATTATCGTTGTCGCTCACTAAATGTTTCATATAGCCGACAATGATATAGTTGTAAACCTATTTCAATTTTATTCTTTGTCAATAAACTCATTCAATATTATTATGAAATAAGCGATAGTCAATTATGATATATTGATAATATAAAGTAATAATTTCACATTCCAAATAGGCCAATATAGCATATATTCCAAAAATATCTCATATCGTGAAGTTAATTTATGAGAAGAAAACGGATATGATATCATTCTGTGACAACAAAATAAAATGAAAAAAAACACTTCAAGCTTTTGATGGTTCCACCCATTTCGAATCAACTCCAAGCAAACCCTTTTCTACTGTAGAATTCGATAGATCCCAAGCCTTTTCAAAAGTATCTGCCAATTCCAATCCTACTCTATCGACCATATGGGGTTTGAGCTTGAAGGCTTCTTGAAGATCCAAAAGGGCAAGTTTGTCTTGAAAATCGTAGCCAGTTATACTTGTGAACAGTTCGTCAGGTGATAATATGTCCGATAGTCCTTTCTTTGAGAAGAACTGAAATGTTCGAGTAAAGTAGTTAGTGTTTCACTAATTACACATTGATTGATTGAAACAAATCTTCTACACTACACTATTATTCAGTCCAGTTAGTGTCTACACTATTATTTGTTAGATAAGACAACAGTCAAGTGAATTAAAATTCCCATTACAATATACCAATGTTCGATTCATCTAAACAAACATAGAAGTCGGATAGAATATCTTTGAAACATTCGGCGAGATAACAAAATGAGGAAAAACAGAAATTTTCCCTTTTGTTGGCACATTGCTGGTATTTCAATCGGAAATTTGCTGAAACTACTTCAAATACTTACATTCATTATATTAGTGCAGTCCCTGAAGAGAAAATTGAAAGCATTTTCATGGCTTGGTTCCACTGATTGGCTAACATCAATTATGTAGCACTGCTCATTATACCAAAGGATATTATATTCAGATAAATCAGCATGAATAAGATTCGCCTTTTCATACATCATCTTCATAGCATCAATCACCTGAACAAAATAAGATCAAAAGCTCAGTACATCAATTATTCTTTCCTTTTATACTTATACGTGATTCCATAAAACAGGGTTGAAAATTATCAATCTCAACAATGGAAGTTGTTGAAGTTGTACCAAAGAAGAATTTTACCAGCACCTGCTGATACCCGACCGATTTAGCGTACTTTTCTCAAACAAGTATTACCGTTAATTTTTTGAAAGGCTATTTATGTTTTAACTAGGCGATGCTTGAATCAACAAGTAGAGATGCATTGATATTCATCATTCATTAGCCTCGGGTTCATCGGAATGAATTAACAATATTCTCACCACAAATCATCACAAACTATATCGTGGGCAATTTGAATATTCGTGAAGAGTAATCAATTTTGAATATTTCTTACCGAAGTTTCGTCAGGTACTACACACAACTCAATATATTTCAAAAATACATCAAAAATACATACATTCATACAATACTAATTTTCGATTTCCTTAGAAATGCCCAGTGTCCTCCGGGATTCCATCGTAATAAATATAATATAATAAGGTCGACGTCCATACGATTTGAAGTAAACTTTCCCGAGGTAGGAGACGAACTCGTTTCGTGCTTAGTAGTTCTTATATTCATCCACATATAGCAGCACAATCGCACGATGGGAAAGCCTACCCTCAGACGAATAAAATAAATAGACCCGCCGTCCCTATATTCAATGCATTACAGTTTTTGGTCCAAGGATCTAGATATCTCTGTTGAGGCGAAAAGAGTGGGAGGTATATCAATCTGTTTACTCAGACCCGTCCGTCATGGGTGGACTATATTAAATTTCCATAGCTAAAGGTAGATTTATAAAATATTGATTATCATTACATTATAATCATTATGAAAGATGGAATCAAAGAAAATGGTTATGTTGATGTTTTATGAACAGTCATTTATTTTTATTATTATAATATAATGCATGTTTAATCAATCTGCAATAATTATTATTTGAAATATTAGGAGAAAAATCGATGTGATTATGATGAACAAATCGTGACGATCACTTCTAGCTCAAATATGTTATCCATCAACGTGTAATATCACGCAATTCCAAAGAAAAAATTTAGAAAATGGAATCAAATATCAATTTATATGGAATGACAAATAGATATTTGTAGTCAAAGCGAAATAAAATATAAGAGTAGAGTCTACCATTGCCAAACTGAATTTATCAAATATTTACTTATACAGAAATTATTCTGAAACAATCTTTTAAAGCCCATTACCGACTTTCATGCCTCGATTTTTGATAAAATGATGAAAAAAAAATACACAGCACATACTTAATTTTTTTATTGTCTGAAACTCGTAATATAAACAATGAATATCATTAGAAGTATAATTTATGATTAGACTACATATACAATACTTTGGAAGCTTACTGATTCTTTAATAGGATATTCTTTGCCAAAGTCGATCGAACCAGTG
The DNA here is from genome assembly GCA_963576655.1 of Gastrophysa polygoni. Taxonomy (NCBI): domain Eukaryota; kingdom Metazoa; phylum Arthropoda; class Insecta; order Coleoptera; family Chrysomelidae; genus Gastrophysa; species Gastrophysa polygoni. Next base: position 29,838,474 of record OY755083.1, read on the forward strand.
CTGGTCTTTCACTCTCTTTAGCAGTTGTCCCATGTGGAAGAATCAATCCAAGATTAATTTGATCAATACATAACCATGGTTACTTAAAGGCTCCTCATCATAGGAATGATCCTCAAAGTCATCATTAATATTTGCTGGTAGAGATTGAGAAATGCAACGAGATTATCAGGATTATTATTATTATTATCATCAGGATTATCCATGATCATAACAACAGCTTGGTCGAGATCATTACTAGCACTATCCTCTATAGGTTGAGCTTGATATGTTTCTTCGCCACTAAAATAACAGTAGAAATACTGTCTGTAAGTTTTGCGAGGAGGTGGTACATTAATTTTTCAGCTTTTTATGGGATTTTACGATTTTTTAAGAAGGGAAGAGTTTCAATTGTGTTGAGAACGGGAGCAGATTCGTTCCCGAAACGTCCACCAAGATAAGTAGTTTTATTCTTAATAAATATATTTGTATTTCCAAATTTTTCAAAAACAAATAGAGAATTTCTCTTTTGGGTATCTAAAGGTTTAATTTCAAGCGCAGTAACATTTTGGGACAGATCACCGAATCTGTCCTCACTACAAATTTGTTGAAATAATTTTTAATGACTTCCACTTTATTTTTTTTGAAATGAGGAGGAAATCCCAAAAAAATTAACAGTAGAAATAGTTCAACTCTTCATGCATTCATTTCAACTAGGTACTCACATCATTTCTGATTCAACTGCCCTGGTCACCTTAGTGTCATGAAAGCCACTAGACCCAGCACTTGTTTCTGGATGAACATTTGTGAGATATGGAATTGAGTCCTTCTTGATGAATGTTCTATTAGGCCACTGTATAATGTCTCCATTGCGAAAGTGGTTGGAACAAGTGTATGATATGTGTATCACAAATCACTCACTTTCAATTTCAGAGCATCACACCACATCTTCTTTCTATCCTGATATGAAGGGAATCTGCAATTTTCAAACTCTCAATAACTAAGTACATTATTTTTTTCAAACAGGTGAAAACATTCTACTGCCTACATGTATCACCTACGCCAAAAAATGAATTTGTATATTATTTCAATGAACGTGAAAATGTCTATTCCGGCCCTACTTCTATGGTTACTTACTGATGAACTGATATATCATCTCCAGGAACTTTCATTCGGCCACAAATCAAGCAAGATTTGCCGATTTTCACTGATGAGTCCTTATCAAAATTGATATAATACAATTCGCACAGAAAATACCCCGAAAATATACACAAATAATCAGAAACACGTTTGACACTTTGACACCATAACAATGAAATGACCACGTCATGCCATGGCCACGCCCCCGAACTCTGAAAGCATGATATCGATACGATGGGCTTGCGGATTCACCTGATGAATCGGTTATCACCTTGTTCGATGAGGGGTCTTGACAAGTATGTTGGCATCAGAAAAAGGATAGATAGAGAGTCTATCAATTTCGAAACTGAAAACTATTGGCATTCATGTTGATTCCAGGAATATCCATAAGTCAAGTAGGCATTTAAATGAAGAATCAAGGATCATATTAGCCAACCGGAAGGAGAAGTTTATCCATGTTTTCATCAGTTCACGAACCGTGCTCCCTAATCCTATACGAATATATGAGGGTTCGATTCTCAATGGGAAATTAATGATACTTTTCTTTATGAACTGAGGTAGAGAAATGTTCAAGTTACTATTCGGAGACTGTGGTTAAATTCTCAAACACGAAACTCTCACAAACTCACCCTCGATGACAATTTCTGGAAATACTAAGGAGTCGCTTATCTCTTTTACTTTTCAGGTCTACTGATCCATTAATCTAAGGTTCTGTTACGAAAATACTGGGTGGGTACTGAGGTTTGATGAAAAAACAAATTATTTATTATTTCCGAAATCGCTTGGAATGATATTCAATGATATTCGGTTCATTGTGACATTTGATAAAGGACAATGTTTTCCAATAGAAATATAAATTTCAACTCTGGTGTCCGTATGAGCATTGTATTTGATATTTCAAAAAAACAGAAAAAGGTCCGAAGATGAATTGTTTCTTGATTTCTTTTTCGAAATAAGTACTATCTTGAGATTTTTCTTGCGATGCGCAGTTCATGAGAGGACAAGAAATAAAACTTTTATGTCGTCCGAGGAAATTGATATACCTGGTTATAAAGAAAAGAATACAATTTTGTAATAAACCTGGAAGGCCTGGAATTTGTCACTTGCGCTATAATAAGTAAATCTTACATTTTCAAGTGAGTTTATGTCATTCAAATCTGTTGTTGTCTGTCTATCGTTATTATGAATATATTGTACTCATAAAATTCAGTTAATAGTATAGTAGTTATTCCTATGTTGGAATGCACTCATTACTTGTATGGACATTACTATTAATTATATTCATATGCTTCGAGTATATTTCAATCTCATTACACATATCACATCATATTTCTCCATAGATACATAAATCTTAATAAGTTTATGTACAACGTGTACAACATATAATACAATATGTATATGGGAAACTACTATACAGGGTGTTGGGAGAAAGTGTCAGAAAATTGAAAAGTGGATAGTATGTCCCAAAATGAGCAGTAATGTAATAAACATATGTCCGCAAATGAACGGTTTCGAAATTTTTGTCCGATGCAGCCCTCCACAAAAAAGTGATATTTCTAAAGCCAAAAATAGGACAGACTTTGTGTTCATATATTCAGGCAAATCCTGAGAATTTTTTGACTGACTCTTGCATTTCGAAATATCATTATTCTGTAGCGGGCTGCATTTGCCAAAAATTCCGAAAACCTGAAAAAAATCATTTTGAATATTTGCCCTTATATGCAGATTTCGGAACCGGAGAGAGATATAAATTCGATCGAATGGGAAAAAAGTTGCGCATTCAGAGATCTATTCCAGAGGCTTTTGAAAATTTTCAAAATCATGGTTTTTCAGTTATAAAAATAGTGAACTTTCGAAACATCTATTTTATTCTCTTCAACATTACTTTCAGAATCAGATAAACTGACAACACTATCACTTACTATTTTCGGTCTTGGATTATGTGTTCTGGTATAATTCAGATTCTGAGACTTTTTCATTCTAAATACAACCCCATGTACATTTTTGAAGAAAAATGAGTCAGCACAACAATTCATGATCTTTCAGTGTGAAATATTCATGGAGATGTAAGGTAATACTAAATAGCGAAGGAACACATCATATTCTACATATTATTTGGATCAATTAACGCAGAAAATATCAACATATTTCATTTCTTCTTCATCTGCGAAATCTTCCTTCATTTAGAATCCAAACAGGATAGTGAGATGACTAATTATGACTCGAAAAGAATGATCCTGAAACATCAATAGGATCTCAACGCCTACTACTTACAACAAAAATATTACTTTGCTACCTTTATATTTTTCATCTGTGGAAAACACGAAAGGGAAACCTATCATGTTCGAGAGAACGAAGGTGTTGGAATTTTTCTTGAAAGTTTGGAGGTTGGTAGCATCAGGAATGACTTCACTAGGCAAAGAATTCCACAACTTTGCCGTTCTATTGATGAATGATGCTAGGTATAGCGATGTTCGACAGGTCTCGAGCCTGACAGTGTAGGGGTGACCAGTCTGAGCTCGTCTGGTTTGTCTACTAGGAATCGCGCGTGGTGGCATAATAGATGATATTTCCGTTGAGCACCGACCATTAAAAAGTACCTATAAAAGAAGCAGAGATCGCCGACCTTTCTACGATGATCTAGAGAGGTCAATGATTTGGTGAGTGTTGTATCATTGACTAGACGAATAGCTCTCTTCTGAATTGAATCTAAGAGCTTTAGCGTATGCTTGGGGGCTGAGCTCCAGACATGTGAACAGTACTCCAGGACAGGTCGAATTTGTGCTTTGTAGATCATAAGCAGTTGCTGGGATGTGAAGTATCTCTTCGCACGGAATAGAAAACCAAGTTTTTGTGAAGCAGTTTTCGCAATGGACCTCACATGATCGTCCCATGAGAGAGCACTGTTGGTGGTGTCACCCAGCATAGATATTGACGACCTCATAGGAACAGTGGTACCCGACATCATCAAATTGGGCATTGTGTGATCAGCCTACTTGGTAAACATACAAGCTTGAGTTTTTGTTGCATTGAACTGTACTAGATTCTCAGATCCCCATTTCAGAATTCTTGTCAGATCCTCATTTAAAGCATCGACCTGTCTTCGCCTTGCACCTCTGGCCTCGTTGGATGATATAGGGGCTGTAGAGGAAAAGGCGGAATGAAGTGTACTATCATCCGCAAAGCTATGAACTGGGCTGGAGGTCACATTCAACAAATTATTGTGGAGCAAGAACAAAGTTGGTGCCACGACAGAGCTTTGTGGAACACCAGCATTGATCGTCATTGTATTAGACGAGACCCCGTCTACCACCACGTAGAGTGATCTATCTGCAATAAAACTCAATAGTAAAAGACACAGTTGGGGCGGCAAACCATATGACGGAAGTTTCGCTAGGAGGCCTTGGTGCCAAACTCGGTCAAATGCTTTGGAGATATCCAAGGCTACAGCCAGAGACTCCCCCCCCCCCCACATAGGCAAGCATGTCTCCTGTTTACCTCTGGTGACGAAAGCCATATTGCCTGTCGTTCGCGATTCTTGAGCTCTCTAGATATCTCTAGATGAGCTCGATGTTGATTGCTTTTTCCATTACTTTAGAGATCACAGATAGTAGTGCAATCGGTCTATAGTTGTAAGGGATTGTAAGGGAGGGTTTTCTCGCCCTTATTTGGAATCGGTTGGACCCTAGCTTTCTTCCAGTTAGAAGAAAATACGCCGAGTTTGTACGAAAGGGTGAACAACCTGCAAGGAACTGGTGTTCTGGGGCACATTTCTTGAGAACAATAGGCGGTATTCCGTCAAGCCCCATAGCCTTCTTGACGATGGGGCTAAGCAGAATGTGTCTGATTGTGCGTTGCCGGAAGACAATTTCTGGCGTACGGTTATCGATGGTAGCGATTTTGGGAAGTTCCTGGCCTCGTGGATCCAAGGTAGAATTGTCTGCAAACATTTTGGCGAAGGTGTTGGCTTTTTTATGAGGTGTTATAGCCAATGTATTATCATCCTTCGTGAGGGGAGGAAATGAGCTAGAAGTGAAATTTCTCCCAATTGCCTTGGCAAAGGTCCAAAATGAACGGGAACCATTTGGACACTCTATGAGCTTTGATATTATCTTCGAGTTGAATGACTCTTTAGACTCATCTATCGTTCGATTGCATGTATTCCTAGCTCCAACATATTCAGCTCTAGTTTGCGGGCCTGGGTTTCTGCGCCAACGACGGTATGCAGCTTGCTTCAGAGCGACGACCCTAGAACATGTTCTATTGAACCATGATTCACCAGTGGTTCGTGATTTGGTGCTATGTGGTATGTAAGTTTCCATTCCCAGCATGATGATTTCCGAAATCTCTTCAGCACATTGCGAAGGATCTCCCGATTCAAAACACATTCTCCTCTAAGGAAACTCAGAAAAAAACACGCGAAGGCCATCCCAGTCGGCTGAATTGTAATGTCGAACAGTGCGTGGGGGTGTTGGACTGGTTCGCGGAGTGATGTGAGGACATATCGTGGAGATGAGTGTGTGGTCTGAGTTTCCTAGTGGTGCACGGACTTTCACTTCATACGGTTCCAGATTGTCAGTGAGGAACAGGTCGATCGTATTGGCATAATGATTGCTGATATCAGGGATCCGAGTGGGTTCATTTATCAGTTGCTCAAGACCATAGGTGATAGCGAAAGCCTCAGCCAGACGTCCTGCGTCGTCTGTTTTGTTCGAGAATTTGAGTCAGGTAGAGTTTCAGTTGCTGGGTGATTCTGTTGGATGAAATCGAGTTTCAGAGAAAGGAATTCGAAGAGGTCACCAGGAGTTGGTTCGTTTGGTGATAGATGAAGGCAGCAGATGAACTTTGTCTGTTTGTAGTTATCGATCTTGAGCCACATTACATCGAATTCTTTTGGTTCCAGTTCTTCCTCACGATGGCATGAGAGATCATTCCTGGAAAAGAGACATAAACCTCTTCTGAATCTAAAACGGGTATGGAGCTCATATCCAGGACAGAGCATATAGGTCGTGTTAGTTGATGAGCTGACCTGCATCTCAGTTAAAGCCAGTATATCTGGTTTCTCAGCCTGTAGATGGTAATGAACATCGTTTATGTTCTTGTTCAGATCTCGGATGTTACAATTCAGATGTTTCGATGGTGAACCCCCTCGAGCACCTCTCGCCCGGAAATCCGAATGGAGAGGTATTTTACTTCCGGAGTGTTTTACTCTAGGAGAATTCATCATCTAGATTTTTCTTCAGCTGAAATGGACGGTTTGGGTTGGGAAGAAGGAGATAGGGTATGGGGATATGACCGGAAGCATCGACCAAATACTGAATCATGGGAGTTACCCATTTCACAGTACCTCTGTCGATGTGGTGGTGTCGCACCGGGCGATGATGGGAATCATCATCTTCCACCTATGGGTATCCATTTAGTCGCCTCTTACGACAGGCAGGATTTACCATGGGAAAATTCTTGATCCGTCCCCATACGGTTATCAATTGAAATAAATTAGATAATGTCAATGTGTTAACTCATTTTTTCTCAAAACTAGTGGATTTGACGATATTTTCGATTGGGACTATGTCTAAACTATGTCTAAAACACAATCGAACCGCTATGTATGATATATGGGTGTATTCAGAATAGAAAAGCTTTCAGAAACTGTCGATTGACCGTATTTGGAAAACAATAATAATGTTGGTTTCCCGAAATGGCACGTCGGAGTAAGAAATCGATAATACCACGTTGAATCATACCAAAATCTAGAACACGTGCTATGAGAAAATATTTTCAGTTTTTCTCGATTCCTAATAATAACGTATCGAAAAATTCAAAAAAAAATTCTTCACTTCAAGATTCACTTTCTTAATATAACTGAAAAACTAAATAATTTTGAAAATTTTCAGATACTTCTGGAATGACATTCTGGATGCGCGATCTCCTACTGTTTCTGACATCCTCATGTGTATCATATTTTGGACTCACTGTAAACATATTATAAAGTTTGTCTACTGTCATCTTATTGCATTCCAGACGGTTGCAGCATTGACTATTTATCAGAACATCAAAAAATACCGAATTGAAAGAGGTAAAATTCTCTGAACAGATTCTTGTTACTTTTTCTATTTGATTTCATGAATCTTCAGATATGTGGGAAAAAGTATGTTGTTTTACTTTCTGAAGTTCCTTGTATAATAAGTGTTACTTTATGATTCTGAATACATTTTATTGAATCATTCTATTTATCTAACCACCTAAATTGAAACTGAAGAAGGTACATAATATTTGATCAACTACTTGTTTGTTATAGTTTCTTTTCGTTAACCGGTGAATTTCTGATGAATAACACCAAATAGGTATATTGTCACATGTATTACCATCAATTTTCTTACAATGTTTTATTCTTGAATAAAATACTACGCGACTCGTTTCACACACCTACCCTTTCTTCATTTCCAAATTTTTGTAGCAAAACATGGGTTGAGTTATACATTTCATTTAAAAGGTGTTTCATCCCAGAAAATAACAGTTCATACTTCAGATATTGATAGTTTCAGCATTATCAACTCCTATTGAATATGCATCATAAAATGCAAATGCATTTGGAACAAAAATGTGTACTATCATTGTGCGAGAGGGGAGGAGTTAACTTTGTGACTGGTGATATCAAAAGATGTACTTCTGAAAAGAAAAATTGTCAGGTTTAAAAAAAATGTATTTGTACGGGGTTACTGAAATTCGAGCCTCGTCATTGGGATCTCAGAGGAAGAGATACATAGCTTGTCAAATTATGGTGGAGTTGCGCAATGTCTTGCTGAGAAAAACATAAATATCATTGAACTTTTTTTCGACGTTATTTGAAACGTTATTGAAACGAATGACATTTCACCCGATCACTTTGCCTTCCTTATAAGATGACGTTTTCGAATTTAAAATTCGACAAATACTCTCTGTTATTCGAGGAGGTGCTACATTAATTTTTCCAGCTTTTGTGTGGGATTTTCTCTCACCGTTTCTAAAACATACAATAGAAATTATTATAATTATCATTGAAGAACCTGCTTGCATTCTTCTGAACGGAGACAATAATATTGCTTCTTGTTCAATTGATATAGATAGAACTTGGCATCCATTTCTCAAAACTGAATATGAAAATGGCAAAGTCAATATCAATTATTAAAAAAATACTTGGTGAGGAAAAATCAAAATTCGATGTTTTCTCTTTCCTCTTCGTGTTCCAGAACGTTAAGGAGCCACATATGTCATTTTAAATAACCTGGATTTTTCATTCTATTTTCTGTTACCTCTGAATACCTCGGAAGGTATGAACCATCACGTATCTCGATCACCAAATCATTGACTTCTCTAGAACATTGTAGGAAAGTGGGCGATCTCTCCCTTTTCTTTCTGATACTTCCACGGTCGGTGCTCAACGGAAATATCATCTATTATGCCACCACGAGCTATTCCTAGTAGACAAAACAGACGAACTCAGGCTGGCCACCCCTACACTGTCAGGCTCGAGACTTGTCGAACATCGCTATACCAAGCATCATTCATCAATAGAACAGCAAAGTTGTGGATATTCTTTGCCTAATTCTTTACCGATGCTTACAACTTCCAAACTTTGAAGAAAAATTCCAACACCTTTCTCTCCTAAAATTCCACCACTGGCTATCACGATGTTCCTCGAACATTGAAAGTTTTCCTTTAGTATTGTCAACAGATACAAAAAAAAAACTAGCTTCTATCTATATCTACTATATTCTATCAAATCATCTATTCAAAATAGTGGCAAGATCATGAAACTGAACCGAACGTGTCAAAAAATCGAAATTTGTAGGGGAAAAAAGTGGCCCCGATAAAGTATAATACATTTCGATATATTTCTTCACACAAAGTCAAAAAAAATGAAAAAATGTTCAAAGATATTTGATTTTCTCCGGATATCTCCGAAAGTATTAAGAGTTTTACAAATTTTTGACAGACCTCCAATTCGGCTGTAGCTCTTACAGTTCACAATGTCCCATATATACGTTTCGAACGTGGTCCACGCTTTGGTGGTATTTTAGTATTTTTCAATATGAAATATAATTTGATTGGACGGTGATATGGATCTACTGTATAGATCGTGTCATTATGTTTATCATAACTAATATTCGTATTTTCATCGGAACTGCAATATATACTGTCTATGATTAAAAATATTTATTTATATTATATTTATATTCGCTTCCAGATTTCTTAAACACTTCCTTTTCTTAACGATACCGCCTTCGAGTTTTGATGGTCTATCTGCCTGAATTCTTTCTGAGCTTGAAGTTAGCCCGTTCTATGCTTCCTTCCTTGTTGGTTGTTCTCCTATAATTCGACCGCGTTTGATTGTTTTAATTTGATTGTAAGAAACTGAAAACATCACCAGTTGTTTTTAATTCATCCAACTGTTTCCTTTATTCATTGTATCGGCTATTTCTATGTAATAATTTCCTTTTAGAATCTCAACAACTTTTCAACTGAAAATTTTGTTTCTCAACAAAATTTTCAGAAAGGCGGTTGAGTGGAGTGTCAGTGATACTACTCGGATTTTCAACAAATGATTGTTCTTTGTTTGGTACAAATAATGGAGATGAATTTGAATACTTGATATGCTATGGAGTAGAAATAGAGGCGCATATTGTTACTCAATATCCTACCACGTTACAGAAAGACTCCCTCTATATCGCGGTATGATTTGCAGTAACAATACGGGCGTTTCGCATATACAAATCGTACGTAGTACAATATAGAATGATATTCATCTGTATAATGGTATAGGACGTAAATACGCATTCGGGACAGTGTGCCACAGTGAAAGCTCCGCCTACTTTGAACTGATAATCCCCAACCACCCACCTGAATATTTTCGATATTCGCGCGTACGCTCTTCCACAAGAAGCGATATATCTAGGGTGTTCGACGTACTATTTGAGGATTCGCGAGCTGATCAGTCTATGTGAAAAAATTCATATGTATAGACCATGGTATCATCAAAATTGACAGGATATGACCTGGATCTGTTAGTTTTGTCGATTCAACATTTTCTGTAAGTATATCAGGTTCAATCATGCAAAATATGCGAAGATAATATACCTATATATTTATCATTGTTGAATGTATAAAAATATTGGAACATGTGCAGATATATGAAGTAGAATTGTTAAGAAAAGGGCCATGGATGTTGAAATTATTGGTAGTAATAAGGTAATTTCTACATCAACAATATAATCAGGCACTTCACACAAAAACTTTCATAAGAATATAAGTTTTGATAAACATATACTTCAAAATATTACAAAAATTGCATTAGTATTATTTTTTGTGTGGGTTTTGGAAGTTGTTGAAAATCGTGAAAAGTGTGCATCGCATTTTCGTGAAAATTTTAGGCCGTTTAATTAATAATGGAATTAAAATAAATTCAAACGCCAAACCAACTTACTATTGTTCTCTAAAAAATTTTCAACGATAAATTACACCTTGATCTGATATCTTTAATCTTTATATATCTATACTTTAATCTTCAACTCTTTGAACTTTAGAATTCACTCATGAACAATCCCCTCAGAGCGTGAGATATCAGGTTATATTCAAATTCGTAAAGGCCTTAACTTATTGGGAAATTCTGACAATTTTATCCCAGCAGATCCATCAGTAACTCCAATTCATATTCAGCGAGTTTCAGTAAAAATTTCTATTATTTATTATTAAATTGTTGTAGATTTAGAATCTTAATATGTAATTCATATTACAAATAATACTTTTGAGCTCCATGTAAAGTTGCTAGTCAATTGAAAACTTCAATTAACATTAATTTTCATCTCATTATTTGAACAATCCTGAAGTTCAAAGAGTTGAAGGATTGAAGTTGTTTTGAGGTTAAATATCATTGTTTTAATATTATATCAAGAATATATTTGATTTTTATTGAATCATTGCTCATATTCCTGCTATAATAGAAAAATTTATAGAAACTCTTTTAATATTTTTTCACCTCCTAGTATAAAAGAATGATTAAATAAATGTATTTTTCTTTTCTTGATAAATTTTGCCATAAAAATTTTTCACGTAGAAATAGTATAAATTTTCAAAAAAATATAATTGAAATATCCTGTTAAAATTGAATCGAAAAAAAATAAATAAAAAATTCATTCCACAATTTTAGAAAAATTATAGAATCTTCCTTAGTAATTTTTCGCCCCTGATTCACAATATTTTTTCTGTAAAATTAGGAGTTATTAGTTTCTTTTTTAATTTGAGTTCGGGGTACTTCACCACGATTTCGTGCAGTGGATTCAAAACCCCAACTATGAAGTTTACAATAGGTATTTGAAAGTGTTATAGCAACTGCTTTCTCAGGGTATGTATTATATTGAGGGTATGTATTACCTTTTGAGGAGCAACTGTTATTACTAATTCAGTTTCAGCAATTCCTTATTTAGGAATAATAATTGTACAATTGGATTTGAGGAGGATTTGCCGTTGAGAACGGAATTCAAATAACAATCTCCCATTTTATTTGAATCAATAAATCATGAACCCCAAAATATTACGAAACTGTACCGGGATCTCACTACCTTTTTTTGAAAAAATAATTTCTCACGCCCTTTTTCAAAAAATGACTCCCTCGGGAAAAAAAATCCCAAAATTTCAATCTAAAATCTCCATCAGAATTTTTGACATTTTAAAATGCAAGCAATATTCCAACATCAATTCTACTAAGAATATTTGACCACTTCAAAATTCTCATATATACAGGGTAACTCACGGTCGATGGTACGTTAGACGTTTATGGAGAACGCAACGCAGGATTCTTCTGAAAATTTCGCATCTTACATTTCATCACCTGTTCTATCGATCTAAAATATTTTCGAAATCGCGACGTTGCCTTTTCTATCAAAAAGTCCTAGCAACTTCATTTTTTCAAATGGAACACCGTATATTGACAAATTTTTAGAATTGCTTTTTTATTACAATACTCTTTTGTTAATAAATCCCTATACCTATCTCTATCGGTTTTCAAGATGAAAAATAATTTGTGTTAAATATGATCCAAAACATATCACTAATTGAACTTATGTAAATCAGGGCTCTCGAATCATAAAGAGTTGATATTTTAGTGGTGGTTTGGACAGGCTTGATGTATTCAATTTACACCGAGAAGTCGCCTCCATATCATACAGGGCGTGCTGAAATTATTATTATATCCATTGTTCATACAAGTGGTCAAAAGTTGATTTTTTCAAATGGTACCCACTGTTTTTTACTCAATAAATTGAAAGACGAATAAAAATGCTACAAGATGACAGCATGTCCCTATACCTAAATCATTAAGTTTTCTTAATAAAGCTGCTTTTTGTGAAAAATATAATTTTATGAAGAAGTCAATTTTAGATAGCCATGGAAATATCAAACTCATGACAGTTCGGTGACATTAATCAGTACTTCAGTAATTGTTATTGGCAGTGTTTCAAAAAATTTCCCAGAATGAACGCGAATATCGATTATTCAAACGGAGTACTTATGAAGTTATTCATTATACACGGACAATGTGATCAAATCATTGGCAGAACTTGCAGAAAATTCAACCAAATGTATCCTGAATTGACACCAATGAACAAGAGGTAGTTTGTAAGATCACAAAAAAAATTTCATCAACTATGGCTCGAAGTTTCCAACAACTCTATCAAAAATCAGCTTATCTAGCATATCCAGGTAAGAAGCTAAATTCACTGTGAAAGTGCAGAAAATAACAGAATTAGGAGGAACGAAAGTAACAAAAGTATAAACAAAATATCACATTTTCACAATAAATGCTCGAAAACATTTTAAAATATGCTTTTGTACGCGACTCGTGGTTGCCTTTTGAATTTCATGAGGATCCAAATCTTCAATACACCGCACTATTCGCCGTCGCAGTTCTTCTTTGGTAGGCACTGGAGTACTGTACATCCTTTCTTTCAAAACACCCCATAAAAGTCAAGCGGCGTGAGATTAGGTGATCTCGGTGGCCAGTCCCACGGACCTAAACGGCCAAACCAACGATCCTCAAACATTTTGTAAAGTTTCCTGGAAACTTCCTGAGTTGAATGAGCTGGCGCCCCGTTCAGTTGGAACCATGAATTCCTATATTCCTCTAAAGGCAAATTTTCGAGGAAATCTGTCACAGTCGTCCTCAATATTTGAATATATCTCTCAGCATTCAGTGTGCCATCGTAAATAAAAAAGCTGGTTTTATTATTTTTTAAAATACAGAAAACATTTAGGTAAAATTTTACTTGAAAACCCATTTCTTCTGTTATTTGAGGATTATGATCATTCCAAACATGCTCATTTCTTCTATTGAAAATCCCATCCCTCGTGAATTTTGATTCGTCGCTCCAAATTATTTTCGACGAAAATTCCTCCTGGGTATGCATTGAAAGGGCTTCGCAAAAATGCACTCTCCGCTCGAAGTCTTCTGCATTGAGAGCTTGAACTTTACTGAATTTATACGGATGCATTTTGTGATTTCCCGAAATTCTTTGTACTGAAGCATGTGATACACCCAAATCTTTTTCTGCACTAAAAATGGATGCTTCTGGATATGCATGAAAATATGCCAGAACGTCAACAATACTGTCTTCATTCGAAGTAACAGGTTTTGGTAATGTTGTAGGCGCATTTAACTTTTAGCCATAGTTGATGAAATTATTTTGTAATCTCACAAACTTCCTCCTGTTCATTAGTGTCAATTCAGGATACATTTGGTTGAATTTTCTGCAAGTTCTGCCAATGATTTGATCACATTGTCCGTGTATAATAAATAACTTCATAAGAACTTCGTTTGAATAATCGATATTCGCGTTCATTCTGGGAGATTTTTTGAAACACTGTCAATAACAATTACTGATTAATGTCACCGAACTGTCATGAGTTTGATATTTCCATGGCTATCTAAAATTAACTTTTTCATAAAATTATATTTTTCACAAAAAGCGGCTTTATTAAGAAAACTTGATGATTTAGGTATAGGGACATGCTATGTCATCTTGTAGCATTTTTATTCGTCTTTTTATTGAGTAAAAAACAGTGGGTACCATTTGAAGAAATCAACTTTCGACCACTTGTATGAACAACGGATATAATAATAATTTCAGCACGCCCTGTATGATATGGAGGCGACTTCTCGGTGTAAATCGAATACATCAAGCCTGTTCAAACCACCACTAAAATATCAACTCTTTATGATTCGAGAGCCCTGATTTACACAGCCCTGATATAACACAAATTATTTTTTATCTTGAATGATTTATCAACGAAAGAGTATTGTAATGAAAAGGCAATTCTAAAAATTTGTAAATATACGCGGTGTTCCATTAAAAAAAATGAAGTTGCTAGGACTTTTTGATAGAAACGGCAACGCCGCAATTTCGAAAATATTTTAGATCGATAAAACAGGTGATAAAATGTAAGATGCGAAATTTTCATAAAAATCCTGCGTTGCGTTCTCCATAAACGTCTAACGTACCATCGACCGTGAGTTACCCTGTATAAACATTAGGAATCTCCATTAGCTCAAAATATCTAAAAATAATCAACTCATTCACCCCATATAATTAAAATCCATTTCTCAATTTCAAAATTTACAAAAAAATAATTTTAATTATACAGGAAAAATAAATTTTGGATCGTATTTAACCCCTAATTTGAATACCAAACCAACTTGCTATAATTCTCTATAAAAAATTCATTGTTGAGGCAAGGACCTGTGCGAAAATCATATCATCATCATACTAATATCAAATTTTAATTTATACTATAATCTCCAGTTATAAATTCAAAAGTGTTATTATGAATTTATAGTTGAGTATTATTTTCATAGATATCAAATATTATATCGAACTAATAAATTGAATTTAGCCATAAACAGAATCTGAAACAGTGAAAGATGCTTCGATGTATTCATAAGCTTGGAGAGTAGTAAAATAAATTCCTAATAAAACTATTAGAATGCTGTATTTATTTAGTTGGTACTTCGTTGAGAATATGAATTTGATCAGAATTAGATAACCCTGGAACATTAATTGGAAATGATCAAATTCATAATATTATTGTGAAGGCGCATGCTTTCATTATAATTTTACAATTTGATCGTAATCACTCTTGAATCTCAGATTCGTATGTTGATTACAGCTGCTGATGTTATTGACTCATGAACAATACCCTCTTCAGGAGTGAAAATTGATGCTACTCCTAGATCAAATATAATCAAATATAATTTCAAAGGTTTTCAGTTTAAGTATTCACTTTTTAAATCCTAAGAGAATGATTATCGTTATCGAAAGTAGGATTTTAATTATTGAAGTATTTAGTTGAGATACTTTTAGCTTTGAAATGTACATATCGCCCGTCGCTTTCATTTAAATGCGAAATAAGTCGTAAGTGAATTTACTGGATAGCTTTGTTTAGTTTACCTTTTTTACATTTCAGTATATGATATGCCTAAATGTTTGATATTTAGAGAGATAGTTTATAAAAATTATACTATTTATTCATCTCAACACAGCGAAAATATTCAGGTTCCTCAATTCCTCAATTGAATGGTCATAGTCTCAACCTTCTGCGGACCACTCCTATGATGAGTTGCCTATACTTAATATAATAATATTAGATTTTATTGACAGGAACGAACGATTTACATTATTTCTTGGAGGAAGAAAATGAAAAAAGAGGCATCGTACATATATATCAAATGGCAGAAGTCAAGTTCTGATATTGTCGAGTTAATCACGCAATCAGACCCCGCTCTTCTATCCAACCAGTGAGAAATAAATTAGTGCAAAAATTCTGAGAATAACGAATGTGTCTATAATAACAAGTAGATACAGAAGAGAATAGTAATACAAACAAAGCTTGAGTTGAGAGAATTTCAGTTTTTTTTCAGTTTTTTTTATGAAGTTTGGAAGCGAAAGAGTTTTCATCATATGAGGAAGTCGATTGTAAAGCCGGGTAATGTTATATGTAAGTGAGTCATGATCTAAAGTGGTATTATAGATTGGAGTAGAGAGTTACGTTTTAAATCTCAAATTCAAATTGTGTAGTCCCTTCTGAAGCTCATCTTATCATGAAGATAGCTAGGTATTTTTGTGGTGATGACTTTATGAAACAGAATGCATGCATGGAATGTACGTCGGGACTCCATACTCAGCCAATTCAAGTTGCTCATAAGGTGAGAAACAGATAGTCGTCTCCTGGTCCCTGTTATGAGTGTCAAATATGAGTTCTGCAGAGTCTGTGATATTCTTTTGTCTGACTGAAGTAAGCTAGGACCGTATACGGTATCTGCATAATTAGCATGCGATAATACCAGAGCATAACACATTATTTTCTTCGATTGTTTATTCAAGAATTCTCTGTTTGAATAAATTTTCTTCAAGTAACCACGTTTTAAAACTTCAGCCATATGGGACGAAAATTCAAGGGATTGGTCAATTACGAGACCTAGGTTTTTAGAAGATACAGTAAGTGTAGTGTATTCAGATCAAATAATTAATCGACCGAGTACTGCTCTCCGCTGCACCAAATGTATTTCTTCATGGTAGCTTTTTATATAGACCCGGGCTTTCGCGGACCTGTTGATGTACGATGGACATCAGTCTATTATTGAATGTTAATATTGGAACATCTCGTTGTAATATAACAGTAATTGGGGAAACTGAGTTTCTATCGCATCACACCCCCGAATAGCATCGGCGACGAGCGAAAAAGTGATTTAAAATTGAGTTGTTACCAAATCCGATAAAATGGCGAAATTGGGAGTTTGATCCTCATACTAGTGATTGGACCATCTTCATTCGTAGACTGGGTAACTATTTCACAGTAAATGGTGTGGAAGGAAATCCCATGAAACGTGCCATATTACTAAATGCCCTCAATGAAGAGGCCTACAAATTAATCTACAACCTTTCTATGCCCATCAAACCTGAAGAAAAGCAATTTGAAGACTTGGTGAAATTGTTTAACGATCATTTCAAAGCCAGTGAATCTGTTCATTTCATGGGATTTTCTTTCCTCGTTCCTAAAAAATAGAGTAGAAGTTATTGAAAATTATTTCAATATATTTGTTGTAAGGACAGAGTTGGGTATTCCCCCAAAATGTCACTGCGCTTGAGATTAAACCTAAAAGAGAAATTCTCTAATGGTCAGTGACACCTTGTTTTTGAAAAAAATTGGAAATACAAATATATTTCATTTTCAGCTTTCCATTGGATTTTCTCTCCTCGTTTCTAAAAAATAGAGTAGAAGTTATTAAAAATTATTGCAATATATTTGTAGCAAGGACAGATTTGGGATCTGCCCCAAAATGTCACTGAGCCTAAAAGAGAAATTCTCTATTGGTCAGTGACACCTTGTTTTTGAAAAAATTTGGGAATACAAATATATTTAATAAGAATAAAACCTCTACTTATCTTGGTGGACGTTTCGGGAACGAATCTGCTCCCGTTTTCAACACAATTGAATTATTTTTCTCTTCGTAAAATGTTTCAATGTTTTCGATTTTGACACTGAAAAGTGACAATTTGGTGGACGGAGGAATTCTGGTCACAAGGTGTTTCTATTCCAAAATTTTTTCAAAAACAAGATTTTTCAAAAACAACAATAGAGAATTTCTCTTTTAGGTTTCTGAAGGTTTAATTTCAAGCGCGGTGACATTTTGGGGCAGATCCCAAATCTGTCCTTGCTACAAATATATTGCAATAATTTTTATCAACTTCTGCTCTATTTTTTAGAAACGAGGAGAGAAAATCCCATGAAAAGCTGAAAAATGAATGTACCACCTCCTCGAAGAACTTACAGACAGTATTTAACAAATATATTTAATAAGAATAAAACCTCTACTTATATTGGTGGACGTTTCGGGAACGAATCTGCTCCCGTTCTCAACACAATTAAAATATTTTTCTCTTCGCAAAATTTTTCAATGTTTTCGGTTTTGACACTGAAAAGTGACAATTTGGTAGACAGAGGAATTCTGGTTACAAGTTGTTTTCATTAATTGATATCGAATTTTCCATTTTCATATTCAAGTTTCAGAAGTGAATGCCAAGTTCTATCTATATCAACTGAACAAGAAGCAATATTATTGTCTCCTTTCAGGAGAATGCAAGCAGACTCTTTGATTTTCCGTTTTTGGTTGTTGTCTTCTTTTCCTATGATCTTAATATTACCCCAATCGGTCATATGTTGTCCATTTTCAGTAAGGATATGTTCAGCTAATTTTGATTTGTCAGTATATCTTTTCTTTATATTGTTCTTATGCTCTTTCATCCTTACTGATAGAGACCTGCTGGTTTCACCGGTATAATATTTTCCACACATGGTATACTGTAAATACAATTTTTTGATGATTGTTCTTCGAAAAATGAAATGCCTTGGAGTAACGCCTTGGAGTAATCGAGAAATACCAAAATACACAATTCATTGCTATCGATCGATTTGTGGACATTGTGGACGTTCAGAAAAGAATTAACGAAAATAAAAACGCTGTTATCCCTTCAGGGGAGGTGAGAGTTTTCAATCTAAGATATTGTGATTAAAGAAAAAACGATTAGAATAAGCCGAAGTCTTAGAAAATCATTTTGATGAACGCTGTTCAGGATAACATCCAGAAGAAATTATCATAAAAATGATGAAGTCTTTCGTCATGTTGATTTTTCAAATTCTGACTAGTAATACGTATTCCTCGACCATACTCCCGAATTTACAAATTTTCAATGGTCACTTTGGTCAGAATTGACCTTGTCGCATTTCATTTGGACAGCGGTTCATTCTTATTCAGAACTAAGTAACAATTCTACCATGAAGATTTATACGGAATTCTCCTGGTCGAAGAGGATGAATCAGGAAATAGAATTATCACAATATTTTCAATATGAGGCCTTTTTATGAATTGCGGTGAGAGTTAATAGCCTACTTAATACATATCTTTGGTAGAAAATGAGTCATCCACTGAGAACATTAGTTTTTTCTGTACTCACCGCCTTATATGCTGTTATATAACCACGCTCCTTTATCTTCACATCTTTCAGTTTAGGAGCTGCTTTATGATCTTTCCCAATGAATGACATGACTAGAACGTGTTTTTTAAGAGTAACGACTTTAGGACATAGTATTCCAGCCCTTTCAAGTCTAATAAGATTAGCCATCTCTTTCTCAGCCCAAATAAGAACAGTTTTTCTGGCAGTTTGTTTGCCAATTCTATCTTTAAAACGATGATCATCCTTGATGTATTTGTCACGTTGTTTGAATTCGGAAAGAGTTGTTTTGAATACTTTGATAGCACATTCTTCGGGACTTCCTTCGGTAGCAAATAGGAAGGCTGGGTCAGCATCTGCGTGAAGTATCACAGCCTCTTTACCTAAGAACATTTTTATGAGTTATACAATGTTTCTTGATTTTTTTTTGAGAAATTAAAAAATAATTCTCATGAGTTTCTTTCCGTTTTCCGTAGTGAGATTTTCAAATAAATTCATCGTGATTACAATATGTTTCCGAAATTAAGGAGATCAATGAAATGGATTGTTGTATGAAACTCGAAATTAAAAGTATGATATGAGCTGGTTTGATACAGTATGTCACTCAAAGAACCGTAGAGAAGTAGGCCCAAGTAGAGTCACTCTCTGACGTCACCATTGATTTTCCATGTCAAGATTTTATTTACTGCCCATGCCTAGAAACTGAGTTCCTTGTCCGATAAGAGGTTAAGTCGTAAAATATTCGACCAAGATGTGCTTCGAAGACACAACTGATTCGTCTGATTCTTGAAGCGGAAAAATATAAAATAACAATATAGACATAAAACATGGAAATGAACATATAATTTATGATGTGGACTTCCAAAAATATTATAGGTTTTGCAATATAACAAGTTTTTGACTTCTTTTTCACCACTAGATGATCTTCAATTTCTATATGCAAATTTCGAGATATTATGGATGAGAAATTCACATTCAAAAAATTGCCAGGATATTCAAATATATTTCCTTGAGCTGATTGCCTATGAATGTTCGACATATTCTTCCCCATGACGGATAACACTTTGTAAAAATTAATGTGACGGAATACGTAAATGTTTGTTATTTTCGAGTAGGCAAGTGACAATGGCACAATGACATATTCTTGTGACATTTCTTTACAGAAACATGAGCAACGATCTGTTAGATCGGCGAACTGTTTCCATTTCATTATATGCATCTAATTAATGTGACGGAATACGTAAATGTTTGTTATTTTCGAGTAGGCAAGTGACAATGGCACAATGACATATTCTTGTGACATTTCTTTACAGAAACATGAGCAACGATCTGTTAGATCGGCGAACTGTTTCCATTTCATTATATGCATCTATATGATATTAAACATAAAAATGAAAATATTTCATATTACCTCTCTGATTATTGTTCAAACTTTGACCAAATGTGACCAAAATATTTATGTATATATACTTCATCTGATTGACATAGTTTAGAGTCTATACATATTTTTGTTAATAAATCATGTTCTTCAGAATGATACATTCGAAACTATCATTCAATTGATACAAATCATATTAAACGTTCCCTGTAATCTTATGAGAGCACCTATAATAATCGGAATCATCCTCGTATATCTGTCGAGCGGCATTCGATTGACCGCTTTCTTTCGGCGGCGCGATGATTCATGGAAAAAGTCAAAAAATCACAAACCTGGAGCATTCCGATAAGGAAAATTTTGCAAGTGACAGGACTTAAAGTATTCCGTGAACTTTTTACATCCTAACAGTCTTTGAACATTTTCAAAAATATTTAGTTTTTCCCATTGTCACATGCTTCATTGATGTTGCCAAATATACAACAAACTACGGCACAAGTCAAACTGTAGAAAGTGCAACGGTTAGCTAGTCTGGGTATCACAGGGGCAATATTTAAGTGCCCTACAGCAGCTTTAGAGGTAATGCTGAAACTTCCATCATCACACCTATGTGTAATGAAACAAGCAGCAATCAGTGCCTTCAGACTGAACCAGACAGTGAACTCAAAATCAGGTAATCTGATCGGACGTCTGAAGATTCTAGAACACATTTCCCTAGAATCAATGTTTAAGCCGACGATATACCAGTTAGGTGACTTGAAGTGCTGATTAACAACCTCCAAATTCTCTTAGAGAATGGACCTGAACTGGGAAGGGATGTATCAATGTGGTACAATGACGGATCGAAGATGGATGAAAGAACTCTCAAACCCCCTTGGTAACACCCCGACCATCTTTCAAGCAGAAGTACATGCTATAGAAATGTTTCCAGCATTGCCTCGAAAGGGGCACCCGAAGGACAGAAATCATACACCTACGAGTCTAAGCGTACTTGGGACTGCTGTTTTTTCTATCTCTAAAAATATCGGTGGGAATTTGAAGCGGTGAAAATTTGAAACGAGGAAATACAATAAAATAGATTTAAAAGAAATATTTATTTCGGTATGACTGAAAAACTATGGATGATTTCGAAAATTTTCAAAAACTGCTGGAATGGCCCTTCAAATGCACAACTTTTTTCCCATTTAACCGAATGTGTTTCTCCCATCGTTTCCGAGATCCCCATGCTGTGCATCTTCATCTTGGACACACTGTATAGCCATCTTTGATATAACATTGTTATCCGGGGCTCCATCACCAATGTCACAGGGTAATTATTGCTCAAAAAAGAACTGCAAGCTTAATTATTAAATAGCTGCGAGAAAGCTGCTGACCCATTATTCTGAACAAAATAATTTTGTATCTGTATCATGAAATATGTTATCTATAAAGCTGCAATATTCATCAACAAATTCAAACTTCAAATTCAAGAAAATCAAAAAGTATTCACTATCAAAAAACCTGAAGAACTTGAACAACCTCAACATATTCAAGTCACAGGTAGAATAATGCCTTATGAAAAATGGTGTTTATACCAAATGAAATTTATGTCTTACAAAAATTTGTGGATGCTTTACTATTTTTTCATTATAATCATTATTATTATAAGTATTACTGTGCTTAGTAATATTATTATCAACCTCCACTCTTTCACCTAGACTTAATGCATGCATTGTCTTTTATTTTTGTGACTTTTCAATATTTCTTATTCAATATTGAATGAGAATACTTCATACAAGCACTTCCATTCAATTTTGTTCATCCTTCGTGAAATGCTTGTCTAATTGCTATACAATCTTGATTGAATCAAGCAACATTGTTGAAGTCATTGATACTTTTAGCCTGGCCAAAAGATCAGTGATTCACAAAATTTTCTGATGAACTCCAAAATCCAATATATATATATATATATATATATATATATATATATATATATATATATATATATATATATAAGTATCATAAGTATGGTCCTGAAATGTTGGCCACTTGGGAATATCACGTTAGAGCTCGTCAGCAGTCAATCGGGGGCTGTGGCTAGGTCACGTGATTTGGACCATTTTCGCTATTTTTGACCTTAGATTTTCTAATGGAGATTAACATGGGAAAAGTGGTCAAAGTGTCCTAGAACTTTTGTAGCATATTTACTGACAAGTAAAAAAACAACTGTCGAGCCACTTTAACGACAGGTGGAACGGATTCATTCAGGATTTAGATCCTAATGAACCTGGTATCTGGAACCTGCAGAAAGTGATCCGAGCCACGAGGAAACCACTGCCACCCATATATGGGAAAAGGGGCATTGTTTATACATTCAGGGAAAAGGCCTAAGCATTTGCTGATAGCCTCGAACTTGAATGTAGAGAAAACACCGGACGGGGATGAACATCATGGAGCAAGAGTCAGACGCCAGGTCAGACGCTTGAGGCGGCTGGAAGAGGATGAAGTCATTGCACCAACTCCCCCCGAGGAAGTTAGACTCATCCTCAAAAAGCTAGCTTTAAAGCGAGCACCAGGCTGCGACAAAATCCCAAACAGGGCGCTGAAGGAGCTCACCAGAAAGGCAGTGGTAACCATAACCAACATCATCAACGGAATGTTGCGTCTCCGATATTTCCCGGAGAAGTGGAAGAAAGCCGAGGTCATAATGATCGCCAAGCCCGGTAAGAATGGTATTTTCCCCCAAAACTATAGGCACATCAGCTTGTTACCGTCAGTCAGCAAAGTCGCCGAACGAATAATCGCCAAGCGACTTGATGATAGCAGCGAAGCCCTGAACGTCATCCCGGATGAACAATTCGGATTCAGAGAGGAGCACTCGACGGAACTCCAAGTACTAAGACTTGTCGAATATGCAGCCCAAGGGCTGAATAGGCGACAAGTAACGGGAACGATTTTCCTGGACGTCTCCAAAGTCTTTGATAGAGTATGGCACGACGGGCTCGTGTACAAAATGATCTTACTAGGATACCCAGTATCCTTAGTAAAACTCATTGACTCCTACATTCGAGTCCGCAAGCTTAGAGTGAAGGTGGGTCACGAGCTTTCGTCAGCCAGATCTACAGAAGCAGGAGTCCCCCAAGGAGCCGTCCTGAGTCCGAAGCTGTATACCATCTACACATTAGACACCCCAAAGACAGATCAAACCTTTCTGTCGCTGTAAGCTGACGACACAGCGATAGCAGCTAGACCTTCAGCATGCGATGGTAACCCGTTACCTTCAGAGAGCTGCCACAGAACTTGAGAACTGGTGTGTGAAATGGGAAATAGCCATCAACCCGGACAAAAGCAAGGCTATACTATTCTGTGGAAATAGGAGAGTACAACCTGCCGGCGACATAGAACTGGGAGGAAACAACATCGACTGATCAGATCACGCCAAATACCTTCGAGTGACCGTGGACAAACGACTGACATTCACCGAGCACGTCAAGCAGACAATAGGTAAGGCTAAAGCTGCAGAGCAAAAACTTTTTCCCCTTATAGGTAGGAAAAGCAAGATGTCCCTCACCAACAAACTCTCTCTGATTCGGGCCGTTATCCTGCCCATCCTCACGTACGCCTCTCTTGCATGGGGACAGACATGCAAGACAAACCAGAAGAAGATACGGGCGCAAGAGAACCTCGCCCTCAGGTGGGCTCTCGACACGCCTTGTTACGTCTCCAACGCGATCATCTTCAATGACCTGGGGATCACTCAGGTCACCACGAAGATGAACGAGAAGGCAGAAAAGTGGTTTCCACTTATCGCGAATCATCCGAACAGAGGACTACGGGAGCTAGTGAACTACAACCCTAGGTTCAGAGAGAGGTTCAAACGACCAAAGGCGCAACTCTTAGAGGACTGATCGGATACGGTAAGGCAACCCTAGACATGGTAAGTTACAACAGGACAGCAATAATCCGCTCAAACAAAGAAAGTTTAGGCAGATAAAATTGCAGCAATACTCCGTCTGAGCGATGAAAGTTTAGGCAGATAAAATTGTAAAACACACACTCGCACCGGGCTATTCCCTAAAAAGCCCCAGACAGACACACTCACATGACACCACTACTGCTTACTAGTGGCGCCCTTGGGAAACCAGGAAGCAACACGAAAAGCCGTAGCCACACACACAGACAACAACTGCCTCACAGTTGTTGCTTGTTCCAAAAACATTCGCCCTACACACAAAGACAAGACGCTCTAAAAGCCCCTCAGGCTGAGCGCACCAGTAGCAGAAAAGCGCGACCGTAAAGGACGAAAAGCTCTGCTTCCACTTTTAAGTCCACCTGTCATGATGGTGGACAAAAAGAATGACGTGAGGACCACTCCAGGAGGAGTGGGGGAGGATGGCAAGTCCATGAGGGATCTTATCCAGCTCGATGGATGGGAATCCTTATGGATGGGACTCAATCTAGGAAAATAAACCGGGGGGAAGGGGGTACTCGGTCAACAACACATCGTATACACCTTTGGAATCAGTACTCGAATCAGAAGAAAGAAATAATACATGATGAGGTAACGAAGATGCTAGCTGCAGGGGTTATACGACGTAGCCGTTCCAGTTATTGCTCACCTGTTGTAATTGTACAGAAAAAGACGGTAAACCTCGTTTCTGTGTTGACTATCGCCAACTAAATGAACAATCTGAATCTGAGGTGTCACAACTTCCACCTATCCGTGAAACAATTCGCGAGTTAGGTGCAAGCAAAATTCTCACTTTTTTAGATCTGAAAAGTGGATATTGGCAGATACCTATGCACGAGTATTCCACTGACTGCATTCGGAACGCCAGATGGCGCGATGTATTAGTTCCTAGGTATGCCGTTCCATTCCAAAAACTCATGACGGAAGTGTTCAGCGGTTATATTGATGTGTTCTTTAACTCGACATTAAAATATATTCTGAAAATTATGAAGATCATATTCGTCATTTGACACTCGTCATGGAACGGATGAGAATACATCAATTACGGTGTTCATTGGAAAAATGCCATTTTGCCACATCGCACCTGGAGTATCTAGGACATTACATCGATGTGCAGCTCAATATGCCGCTGCAAAAACACCAACAGAAAATAGTTGATTATCCAAGTCCCAGAGACCTCAAAGAGTTGCAGCGTTTTTGGGTACAGCAAACTGGCTAAGATAATTCATCCCTAATTTTGCTTCAATGACTGCTCCATTAACGGATATAATTGGTAAAAAATTCATATGGACACAGCCCTGCGAAGATGCATTCCTGAAACTGAAGGACGAGCTTTCAAGACCTCTAATTCTCCATAGACCTGACCCAAATAGTCGTTTTTACCTGCAAACTGATGCATCACAGAGAGGCATGGGTGCAGTATTGTATCAGTTATATGGGAACCATGAGAAGAGAGTTATTTCCTACGCTAGCGCCCGATTTACCAAAGTAGAGCAACCTTATCATATGAATGAACAAGAAACCCTTGCCGTTGTTTGGGCATGTAAACGTTAAAGGCATTATCATGAGGACCATCCTTTCTCATGAGTTACCGATAGTGAAGCTTTATCGTGACTTTCAAAATTCAAGAATGAAAAGGCAAAGTTGGTCTCTCTTGTTACAAGAGTACACCTATGATGTAATTCACTGTCCTGGAAGAGAAAACCAGTTGCCTGATTTTTTATCGAGAAATCCAGCTATGGAAAAGGAAGAACTGTTAAGAGAGACCTACGATGATCGTTTGGTACCACCCAGAGTTATTGAACGAGATAATTCATCACGGGATGTACTATAAGGTTTACTACGTGCTGAGCCATTAGATGAAGCAATACGTCACGAACGAATTATTGATCCTGAAATTCAAACCGATATACAAAATTGGAATATTTGCAGAATCTAAATCTGGAAACTCTCAGAGGTCGTCAATTGGAACTCCGTAACCATTATTCAGTACAAGGTGGACTTCTTTAGTACGTGAAAGATGATGGAAAGCGCGTATTGGAGGTACCCAGGAAAATGAGGCAACGAGTACTTCACGACTTCGCCTTTGTCTCAACACCCTGGAAGAGACGAAACATTTAGAGCTATTTTCAGTCGTTACTACTGGCCAAATTTATAGAGAACTGTTAGAGATCATGTCAGACTGTGCCAAATATGTGCATCAACTAAAACAGGTTGTACCCAAGAGCATGCGCCAGTTCAACTGAGACCACCAACTTCTCCTTGGTAGGTGATCAGTATTGATATTATGGGTCCTTATCCATTGACGGAAGATGATAACAGATTCCTCATTGTCATGGTTCATAACTTCACTAAATTGGTAGAGGCATATGCGGTTCCAGTTGCTAACACCCAAGCCATCATCGATTTCCTTCAGAACCAGTTCTGTAGATGGGGATACGCACAAAACGTCATAACTGATAATGGCCCTCAGTTCAAAAGTATGAACTGCGTTTCTTGGATGATAATCACGTGATACATTATACCACACCAGTTTTCCATCAACGGGCAAATCTTGTAGAAAGGAGAAATCAAGAAATAAAAAAAGCACTTAGGGCACATACTTTATGGGATGAGCAGACTCCAGAAGTTGTTTCTCCCTAAATAATAGAAAAAATGCTGCTATAGGAATGAGCCCCAGTTATGCTCTTTTCGGTGCCGAATTATCACCACCAGGTGAACATATTCAATTTGATTCGAATTCGGAAGAAAGGGAGAAACGAATAGAAGAAATTAACGAAAATCATTTATTGTGGCGACGTGAAAACTATGATCGAAAGAGACCTTGTGTAACGTTCCGCCAGGGCCAGAATGTAATGATGCGAGAATTCAGGAATACACGTGATCGCGGGTTAGGCAGGACTTGGACTGGTCCCCACTCTATCATTGTAGTATTAGGAGAAAATACATTCAATGTAGATAGAGATGGACTCATTGTAAAGGTACATGTAGGCGATCTTCGTGCTTACCATTGCAGTATTAGGAGAAAATACATTCAATGTAGATAGAGATAGACTTATTGTTAAGGTACATGTAGACGATCTTCGTGCTTACCATGGCTATGAGAGAGATAACACTGATAATAATGTTGGAGAACATAGAGAACATAGAGTGGATGCAACTCAAGGCGATAATCAAAATGAGATACCAGCTATTCCTCCGGAAAATCAGAATCATTCTGTAGATATGTCAAGAAATAGCGATCAGAATGAACTTGTTCGACCATTACAACGAACAAACAGAAGGAAAAAGTGCTTAAGTTGTTCATACTGTTAATTGATGCTCTATTTTTCATTTTCGTTTTCACTATCGAATTGTATTTATTGAAAGTCATTAAACACAACTTTCTGGGAGGAGGGATGTCATCGGACTGCGTCTGCCAAACACTCGGTACGCAGTACGAGTAGGATGACAGTGAGTGACAAGAGGTCAGGATTGACATCCATTCCCTAAAAAGTGTTCTTGACAACTGTTACAAAATGGAGAAGAACACATCATCCCCTGATGGAGATTTTCGAGGGTTCCCTCCCATTGATATTCCTGACGATGAAGCCTCAGCACTCAGCCCTGCAGAAGCACTGAGACAGAAGGTTAGTTCACTTAACTATTTTATATCATTTATCATCTGATGAAACAGTGTTTTAGAATCCAAAAGAATCATCAACCACAATGCAAGAGCTGATAGAAGCTCATAGGAATGTCGCATATTCAAAGATTGTATCAAAGTGATTTCTTGGTCCGAGAATTGGGGAAACATATACATTAGCTTACAGCACCCACTCTAATTATTATAATTTCTCATAGTTTGTTTCAGCGACTGTTATTCACACAGCTCTGCCAGAGTTGCCGGATCAATCGAAAAGTAGCAAACAACTTTGTTATTCCAAATGGAACACCCTGTATTTCAATCCATTTTTTTGAATTCTCACTGAGAAGCTGATTTAATCAATATATCATACTTTAAAGTTGAGAAACCTCGATTGTTCACACCCTATATCTTTGTATCATTTCCGCTAGACCCCAGGTATGATATATGAATGAAAATAATGAAATTGATATAACAAAGTTTTTGCTACTTTTCGATTGAAACGACAACGCCGCAGAGCTGAAAATATTTCAGATCGATAGAACAAAACTTATTTCCTAAGAAACCAAATTTTCGAAATGATCATATGTCCCGTTCTCAGTAAACCATCTACCATCGACCGTGAGCCGCCCTATATATTTAGGTATATTAACTTTTGGCACTGAAATCATTAGCAATTTGGAATTTCCACGTGTTCCACATACATTGCAACAGCGCCGTGCATTCAATTGTATTCACCTAGTGAACAGATTGATAAGTTTATGTCAGAAACTAGAAGATACAATAATTTCGTATCTGTACCGCGCCCAAATTCAAATTGTCATGAATTCACACAGCTGTCATCGACTAGTATATTTCGATTGGGATGTTTCCTGCTTCGGAACCGTTTCTAAAAGATTTATCGAGTCTCGTCATCTATTGTTGAATATTTGAACCGTATGCCATTTGGCCATTTAAGTCTGACAAAACTGAAGAGTGAGTCCACCAGCTACATTTTATTACATTAATAACGTGACCATACATTAGAAGCATAATCTAACACTGCTCCACATAAGTCAATTCCACTTTACTTCAAACTATCCCATGGATATCATCATTTATCCCTGCGAGTTTCATAAACATGATATGACGTTATGAGGGTTCTCAATTTATTAAGCGTGGCAGTACTATTCGCAATTATTCACAGCTTCAGACTTCCAGTCCCACAAACAGACTAAGCTCATTGTATCTTGGATATCTACTAAATTTTGTAAATCTCACCTATGCTGATAACACCATTGACTCTTTCCAAGACTTGGCTATTGATCATTTTGTAAAGTAATATTCTAGTGTATTCATCCATACCAAATTCAGCAGTAGCTTGGTCTTCCTTTTTATCGTGGAATTTATATCTACGCGCTTCTCCACGCTTCGAATACATTTTCAAGCTGTAACAAAAAACATATTCTAGTATTAGTGAGTCTGACAAATATCTTTTTACATCATTCAGGGTGATTTGCTTGATAATCCAAAGACTTATTCAAAGGGTTGTCCTCACCAAACTGAGTGTAAACGAGGTGAATTTAGGAAGGAATAATAATAGAGAGGAGATAAAAAAACCTTACAATATAGGCAACGCACGCCCATGATGGGAACATGATTGAACATTGACCTTGACATCTAATTCACATCGAATTTGAGTACGAATATCTATCTATCTATCTATCCATCTATCCATATATCTATCTATCTATCTATCTATATAATTATCTATCTATCTATCTATCTATCTATCTATCTATCTATCTACCCATCTATCTATCTATCTATCTATCTATCTATCTATCTATCCATATATCCATCTATCTATCTATCTATCTATCTATCTATCTACCTATCTATCCATCTATCCATCTATCCATCTATCCATCTATCCATCTATCCATCTATCCATCTATCTATCTATCTATCTATCTATCTATCTATCTATCTATCTATCTATCTATCTATCCATCTATCCATCTATCCATCATCTATCATCTATCATCTATCTATCTATCTATCTATCTATCTATCTATCTATCCATCTATCCATCTATCCATCTATCCATCTATCCATCTATCTATCTATCTATCTATCTATCTATCTATCTATCTATCTATCTATCTATCTATCTATCTATCTATCTATCTATCTATCTATCTATCTATCTATCTATCTATCTATCTATCCATCTATCCATCTATCCATCTATCCATCTATCCATCTATCTATCTATCTATCTATCTATCTATCTATCTATCTATCTATCTACCTATCTATCTATCTATCTATCTATCTATCTATCCATCTATCTATCTATCTATCTATCTATCTATCTATCTATCTATCTATCTATCTATCTATCTATCTATCTATCTATCTATCTATCTATCTATCTATCTATCTATCTATCTATCTATCTATCTATCTATCTATCTATCTATCTATCTATCTATCTATCTATCTATCTATCTATCTATCTATCTATCTATCTATCTATCTATCTATCTATCTATCTATCTATCTATCTATCTATCTATCTATCTATCTATCTATCTATCTATCTATCTATCCATCTATCTATCTATCTATCTATCTATCTTTTTTTTTTTCTTTCGTCAGAGGAGAGGAAATCTTCAGAAGACCCCGGTCTTTCCGGTGTGCCGGATTCCTACCGGCTAAAACATCTCCTCTCTTCTCGCTCTTCAAACCGGTATCCGCTTTCGCATTACTTCAGTGTGAAGTTTGTATATTTTTAGTTACGACTTTCTCTCTCTTTGTTTTCTATAATGTGTCTTATGGCTACATAGGCTTCATTCGAGGTTTTTTCTGACTCCACTAAGCTCGTCATCATGTTATCAGCATCAAACGCCCTTCCTGTTTTTCTCTGGTACTCCGTCCTTACTTGTCTCCATTTGTGACATATGAAGAGTGTGTGTGCTACATCATCTTCTTCTCCGCAATAGACACATTCACTGGATTCTACTCTCCTCCGTTCATACAGATATTTCCTGAAGCAGCCGTGTCCTGAAAGTGCTTGCGTGAGAAAGTAATCTACTTCTCCATGGGATCTGTTCACCCATGTTTGGATATTCGGGATAAGTCTCCACGTCCAGCGCCCATATGTCCCGTTGTTCCATTTATCCTGCCATCGTGTTGTCAAATTTGCCTTGACAATCCTCCTCTCCAGGCCATTGTATGATTCTACTCTCTCTTTGATCAAGAGTTCTATAGGAGGAATTCCAGAAATTACTGCCGCTGCTTCTGCCGATATCGTCCTATATGCACTACACACCCTTATTGATGTCAGTCTCTGAATTCTATTGAGTCTTTGCATCAACTTCTTGTTATCTATTACAGTGGACCATACTGGTGCCCCATACAGTAACTGTGAGTGGATAACACTTGCAAGTACTCTCCTTTTCGAAGCTCTAGGTCCTCCAGTGTTTGGCATGAGGCTTGACAGGGCCGAAAAAGTTTTTTCGGCTTTCTCGATGGTTTTACTGACATGCTCGGCAAAAGTCAGTTTCGTGTCTAGCCATACTCCTAGATATTTCAATGCCTTACCGGGCCTTACTAGAGTACCCTGGATGCTGAATTGTATTGGTAGTATCTTCCTTTTCGTCGTCAGGAGTACTGCCTCTGTTTTCTGTGGCGCAAGTTGAAGCTGCTTCTTCTCCATCCAGTTCGCCACCCGTTGGAGTCCGGTGTTAGCCGTATTCATAAGGATCTCTTCGTTCCTAGCGGTGACAACCATTGCCACGTCATCTGCGAATCCTATTGATGTTATCCCCTCTGGTAGCTCCATTCGCAGCAACTCATCATATATGACGTTCCATAAAGTCGGACCCAACACTGATCCTTGTGGAACGCCGCTATTTATAGGTACATACTTTGTTTCTCCATCTGCATCCAGTAATATTTCCCTCTCGGATAAGTATGACGCTAAGATAGCGACCAGAGTTTTGTCTATACCCTTATTTCTCAAATCTTCTAGAACCAGTTGCCACGATACACTATTGAATGCGTTTCTGACATCCAATGTTATGATAGCACATAGTCTCCGATGTGGAGCAGAATATGCTGCTGCTCTGTTGGCAATATTCAGCACCATGTTGAGGGCATCCACCGTCTGCCGGCCTTCTCTGAAAACAAACTGTTTATCAGATAAACCTCCTGTTCTTTGTAGCTCTGTCTTGAGCCTAATGAGCATTAGCTGTCCATATAGCTTGCCTTCTACGTCTAACAGACAAATAGGCCTATACGAAGCTGGGTCATCTAAGGGCTTGCCTCCCTTTTTCAGCAGAACTAGCCTCGCCTGCTTCCACTCTTTTGGAAAGTTTGAACGGTTTGCCAAACCATTGTATACTTTCAGTGAATATTCAGGTCTTTCCTTGGTTACTTCTTTCACAATCTCTGCTGGAATGTTTCCTGGTCCTAGTGCCCTGTTGCCCTTGAGTTTATCGCGAGCAGTACATAACTCGTTGATTGTAAAATCTAAAAACTTATCTCTAGCTATATCTATATCACAGTTGAATATCACTCGTGGATGTACTGGTGGTTAACCACGTATTCCGTACAAGCCATTGTCAGATTTGGTCTTGGGGGGAACCCTGCCATCCTTTTCATGACTATTTTGTAGCCGTCTCCCCATATATCACAGTCTATATTATCACATAGTTTCATCCAGCAGATCCTCTTTGCCTTTTTGATAGCGTCTCTCAGTTTCTTCTTGATATCCTTGTAGTCTTCCCACAATTGTTGATCCTGTGACAGGTTTAGTCGCATACCCCTCATGTATGTCCGTCTTTTTCGTATACATTCTTTGCAATTCTGCAATTCTGCAATTTCATCAGTCCACCAGTACATCGGCTGACCTCTCGCAATTAGTCGTCTCTTTGGCATCGTTTCATTGCAAATATTGAATAGAGTTTTAGAGAACTCCTCTGCTGATGTTGCGTTTTCATCAATTCCATCAAGTGCATTGATTAGGCCTTGTCGATTCAGTTTCCTCACCTGCCAGCCTCTGTTTTCGTGCTTCGGCCGGTTGGTTTGTTTATTTTCTGCAATATCAAACATGATATAATTGTGATCGCTAAGAGATTCTCTATCGCTCACATCCCAACTTGTTATGTTAGCACTGACGTTTCCTGTCGCTATCGTTAGATCTAGTATTGAGGAGTAGTTCTGCCTTTGGAAGGTAGGTTTCTCCCCTTGATTCAGGATATTGAAGTCATTTGCAGCAATCCACTCAGCCATTATGTGCCCTCTTCTATCTGTAATGTGCATACCCCATTGCGGGAATTTGGCATTGAAGTCACCGGCCACTATAGCTTTCTCTTTGTTCAACTGGATTCGCCTTCCTATTTCATTCAATGTATCTTCAAAGTCTTGTATGTCATCATTTCCGGAGCAGTAGCAGCTGTAGATTGTGAAGTCTATCGTAGTGACATATGTAAAGCCTGGGCCATGCCCTTGTTTCTCCACAATTATATCATTATCCGATATTTTGATAGCGGTATCCAGCTCTTCGTCGAAAACCCAATCTCTCCTCATTCTGATTGCGTTACGGTTGGGCTCACTTATTATTAATATGTTTGCACCTATTTCTTTGGCA